>OX383276.1:10688912-10841912 GCA_947522985.1 Lithophane socia | reverse complement strand
TCTGGCAGCACAACTGATCCCTCGAATTTTCGGCCTATTTCGATTTTACCTACGTTGAGCAAAATCTTTGAAAAATTAATTTTTAAACAGATGTTAGGACATTTTAATGCACATAATTTACTCCATCTAAAACAGTTTGGTTTTACAAAGGGTCGTTCAACTACAGATGCGGGCGTGGAATTACTGAAAAGCATTTTCGAGGCCTGGGAGGAGTCGCAGGATGCTCTTGGCATTTTCTGCGACTTATCCAAGGCTTTCGATTGCGTACATCATGATACTCTCATCAGGAAACTGTACCACTATGGTATGAGGGACAAGGCTCTCGACCTTCTGACTTCTTATCTGAACAACAGAATTCAGAGGGTCGATGTTAATGGCAAGAGATCTGCAGGATCTTCGGTCACCATGGGCGTTCCGCAGGGTTCAATTCTAGGTCCTTTCTTATTTCTCATTTATATTAATGACTTGCCTTACCACATAAGGGATAATCATAAGATCGTTTTATTTGCAGATGACACATCCCTCATTTTTAAAATCAAACGTCAGTTAGTCAACTTTGAACAAGTTAACGATGCACTCTCTAAAGTTGTGCATTGGTTTAATGTAAATAATCTTCTCTTGAATGAAAAAAAGACTAAACTCATTAAATTTTCAACGCCAAATGTCAGGCAGCTATCTAACAATGTTAAAGTTAATGGAATAGAGTTGGACCCCGTTGAATCGACAGTTTTTCTTGGAATAACCATTGACGGTAAATTACAATGGGGCCCACACATAGAAAAATTGTCAGGTAGGCTTAGTTCGGCCGCCTATGCCGTTAAAAAAATTAGACAGATAACTGACGTAGATACAGCCAGAATTGTTTATTTTAGTTATTTTCATAGTCTTCTGTCTTATGGGATTCTTCTCTGGGGAGCCTGTGCGGACATTAATGCTATCTTTGTTTTACAGAAAAGGGCTGTTCGAGCCATTTACAACCTAGGTCCAAGAGATTCCCTTCGAGAAAAATTCAGAGAAATAGATATTCTGACTGTAGCCTCACAATATATATTTGAAAACCTATTGTACGTACACAAAAACATATCAAAGTTTAAGAAAATGTCCGATATTCATAGTTTAAATACCAGGAATAAACACAATCTTGCTGTACATCGCACTCGTCTCCACAGAGTAGGCAACTCGTTCATGGGTCAATGTATACGCTTTTACAACAAACTTCCCATTGACATTCGAAACTTACCCATTAAACGATTTAAAAGCTGTATTAAAACCAAACTTTGTAAAAATGGGTACTATAAAATCTCAGATTATTTAGAAGACAAAAATGCATGGGATTGAGCTGCTCGCTCTGCTAAGCATTGTGACATTTTGAATATTATGGAAAACCATAAAAATATACCTACCAGTTTTATATACAAATTGACATTATTGAATATTATATAAAAAATGACATGATGATTACTTGTAAAGTATTGTTTTATTGTGAATGTGAGGACTATGTGGATATTTATTTTTCGTTCTGTTAGTTTTAGCGAAGGTCTGGCAATTTGAGAACTTTATGCGACCTACCCAAATGTCCTTTCTTTGGTATTGTTCGTCGAGTCGTTGAGCTCCTTAAGTTCTGAGTTGAGCTCCACTACTACTGACAAATGCTTGCACTGACTGGACAGGTCCACTCAAATCTGTGTGGTTCTTTCCTCAAAAGACCATTTCAGACTCTAATCTACATGGTCCTCATATGGCCTGACCAAGATTATGTCTGGACTTTAAAGGAGACGGTGACCTCTGAGTTTGTTTCGGCCTTTCTTCTCAGAGTAGTCAGATAGGAAACGCCGACCTCATCTAGCTTATTTTTACAACTTTTTAATATGACGTGTAAAAGTGATTCCAATATCCTATTTACAGAATAAACAATTTCATTTCATTTCATTTCAAATACATTATTGTACTGAATTCATAAAATCGATTAAATTCACGTAAGTATCAAGTATTTGTTGCCCTATGGTTATTTCCCCCCCTTTCTTTATGAACTTCTAAGTACATATTAATTTATTATTAAGTATTTTAAGTCTGTAAATTTTTAGATTACATTCCTTAAACCAATAAAAATAATAAATAAATAAACCAAAAAAAAATGTAAATAAGATTGTATCAGTCGATACATAGAGCTTTTCTATCTCTGATTCAAGATTACTTACTAGTTTTCCGCGGTTGATACCTTAAATATACGTTATCATCAAATAAACCACCATTATAGGCTACCATACCCCACACTATATTATGTATATAATTATATAAAATATTATTTTAAATATCATCATCTGCCTAGCCTTTTCCCAACTATGTTGGGGTCGGCTTCCAGTCTAACCGGATGCAGCGGTAATACGATACCCTTGGTTAGACTGGTTGTCAGACTTTCGTGCTTCTGACGACTCGTAACGACTGTCAAAGATCCACAAATGACAGCCGGGACCAACGGCTTACCGTGCTTTCCGAGGCACGGAGGAGTCTCGATATGTGAAAATGGTCACCCATCCACGGACCAACCCCGGCAAGCGTAGCTTAAACTGATGGATCGACCCGAGCGGCTGTTATTACTTAGCCACGAGCTAGTTATTATATCATGAATAGTTTCTATTGAATGGTACCTAATCTGTTTATTATGTTAATTTCAATATTTATGATGTAACCAATATATTGTTTGATTTAAAAGAGTGTCCGTGGAGTTTCTTGCCCGTTCTTCTCCATAGGAACCTACCTACGCTTAGGAATGGGCAACTACTTCATCTTTCTGACTGATCGACCATTCCGAAGTGTCTGTAATTGGTTTATTTGAAACTAGTCTAGTATACAAAGCTATAAGATCTTTGCTTCAATATTGGTAAAGATATTGAAATTTATTACCTATGAAATTGGCGTTTTTTTTCTCACATATAGAGAACCTCGCCACTTCTTTGATTTAAAATATTCATCAATTGCTTGGTATTATATCGAATAATGACCATCATAGACAATTACCATTACTAAAAAAAACCTTACTAATTATAGTTTTCTAAACAAAAAATACCTTAAAAATGACTCCTCATTTTGTTACCAGAAATGAACACTATTTTTTTTTAACGGACCCAAAACTTATTTTTGTCGTTTAATCTAAGTGGCATCTTAGTTTTTAAACATTAGTGCATAAAAGTTTTAAAACATTAGTGTTCATGGTTGATATATAAATTAAGAAAATGTTAGTATGAAAAATTTCCCATACAAAACGCCGATTTCATAGGTGGTGACCTAATACAAGTCTCCGTAAATTAGAGAAATCGGCCATTAGTAAGTACAATGACTACACAAAACCTCACTTGGGTTCATTCACGTCACTTATGTCAAACTCAAGATTCAACTTGTAACCACATAATAAAAACCAAATCCTCATAATAATTTTATTCGTTAAATTAAATGACATGTATTGTGTTTCCAAACAGTTTAGTGCAGATTAATTTATTACAATAATATAGTTTTAACCGCAAAACTTTTCCCCTCGGGCAATAAATAACTATTAGCTAAACTTTAACGTGAAAAAATTTAATAGTCCGGAGGTCAATGAACTGTCTTGTAAGTAGATAGAGGTATAGGTACAGTCAGTGCATACATCAAAAATAATTTATTTGGCTTTCAACAATTTGTGTTTTATAATCTACTAGCTGTTGGAGGAGCTCGTGGCTAAGTAATAACAGCCGCTCGGGTCGATCCATCAGGTTAAGCTACGCTTGCCGGGGTTGGTCCGTGGATGGGTGACCATTTTCACATATCGAGACTCCTCCGTGCCTCGGAAAGCACGTTAAGCCGTTGGTCCCGGCTGTCATTTGTGGATCTTTGACAGTCGTTACGAGTCGTCAGAAGCACGAAAGTCTGACAACCAGTCTGAACAAGGGGTATCGTATTACCCAGTTACTGGGTTGTGGAGGTCAGATAGGCAGTCGCTCCATGTAAAATACTGGTATTCAGCTGCATCCGGTTAGACTGGAAGCCGACCCCTACATAGTTGGGAAAAGGCTAGGCAGATGATGAATCTACTAGCTGTTGCCCGCGACATTTGCGAACCAGGATGAAAAATAGCTATATCCTTCTCCAAGTCATGGTCTACCCATGTGTCAAATTTCATCCAAATCCGTTCAGCCGTTTTAGTGTGAAAGCGTAACAAAGAAACTTTCGCATTTATAAAATTTATAAAGTTAGGATACTATTATTACAGCGAGTTGGTTTTTTGTCTGAACGCGCTAATCTCTGGGACTACCAGTCCGATCTGAAAAAATATTTTTGCATTTGAATATACAATTGTTATAGGAATATAGGCTATATTACATCACACTACGACTCTTTGGAACCGAGCAAAAATAAAAAAAGTTAGATAGACTAGATACTATCTTTCCACTTCGTCATAGTTGAGTATGTATTTATTTCTAAAATTACATCATAATTAAAGATATTTATTTATATGAAGTATGTATGTATGTCTGTAACAAATAATATGATAGTACACTTGTATTGTCATATTATTTGTTTTATTTTATTACTTAAGTAAATTGTTTTTGATTTTATGTAAGTATTTTACTTTCTCTCGAATCTTATATACATCTCGTATCTACTTTCCTATCGCAGGTGTGCTGGAAGAGATTTCTTTAGAAATAAGCATCTCCTTTGTACGTATTTTGCTGTTCTTTTCTTCTTGTCTATTTATTATGTGTGTACATAAATGGTTAAATAAATAAATAGAACGCTAAGCGAAACCGAAGTGATAGCGAGGGTGGGCGATGCGATGCGATGCAACGATGTGGGTTGAGAGAACAAGAAATTTTATTCGGGCGATGTCGCGAGCTGACGCTAGTACTATATAAATCATCATCTGCCTAGCCTTTTCCCAACTATGTTGGGGTCGGCTTCCAGTCTAACCGGATGCAGCTGAATACCAGTGTTTTACATGGAGCGACTGCCTATCTGACCTCCACAACCCAGTTTCTGGGTAACATGATACCCCTTGGTAAGACAAGTTGTCAAACTTTCGGGCTTCTGACAACCCGTAACAACTGTCAAAGATCTACAAATGACAGCCGGGACCAACGGCTTAACGTGCTGTCCGAGACACGAAGAAGAAGAAGCTAGTACTGTATAAATGTGTAGCTAGAATTAAGTAGCCAATGTGTAGTATGTTTTGTGTAACGATGTTTTTGGGGCTGACTGTACCTACTTCTTGCTGGTTGCGGTTTGTGGTTTTATAAGATATAAATTATGCAATCAATTTCGGAACTTTCCAGGAGAAAAAAAAACAAGCTTTCCACCACTTGCAGAACGGATTACAAGGCTAGTCCACAATTTCAAATAAATTATAAAATTTATAAATAATGATCATTGACAGTAAATTAAGTGTTTTACCATAATATTAACCTTACCATATTAATTTATGAAACGGATGTCTTATGATATTTTTGCTCTATTATGATATCTATAGAGTTTCTCTCTCCCCATTTGAATTATTACAGGAAAGATTCTGTTCAACCAACTTAATTCGAAAATGCCACAGAACCGGTTCTTAGACAATAATTTGTCCTTAAAAACTCGTAAATTTTTAAACACTTAATTAAAATATAAATTAAACAAATCATCTAAACCCAGACATAAAAACTTTTCTAAGCATTGGTCATAAAAACCAATCTGTATGACAAAACTTTTTAACCCATTTTTAGTCCCACTTTCAGAACAGCCTGTAGGTACAAGATTTTTTTTAATCCGTCTCCATTTTCCTAACCCCACATTCTTCTCCATTTCTACACGTCATATAACTTCGCACGACACAAAGGTTCCAATCTCAGCCCCCAATTAACAGCCCAAGATATCGATTGGCCATCTTCAGGGTTCCGCAGACACCTCATAAATATGTAGTTGCAGTACGGAACCCGTATTGTTAACCGGGGAACGATTTATGTGCGTCTTCAGCCTCGATGAGGAATATTAAACGGTTCACAGTAAAACAAAGGTCCGGGGTTCGCGTTTTGGGTTGGGTAGTAGGTAGTAAACTTGAGGTGAATTTTGTTGAATTTTATTAAGAGGGCAATGGTCTATAGATTCGGTGTTCAGGAGTCGAGAACCGGTTTTAGGATATTTTGTTTGATATCGAAGATGGATTTTCTGTTTGAATTTCGGATGCAGTTATAATTAGCTATTCAGAATAAATGAGAATTAAATAATTAGCTTTAGTTATAAATTAATTAAATATCTTTTTTTTACCAAATATACGTACGATTTTAGTCTCTTTTATTTTATACATAACATAACTAAGTTACTATTAATTACCTAAATCTAAATTAATTATCTCAAAATAAATTAATCATTAGAGATTTTTTTCTAACCTTTCCTGTCTCACCAGAAAGAAAGAAAGAAAACTAAGTTCATTTTTCACAGAAACACGAGCATATAAAAAGATAATTAACTCGAATATCAGAACAATAAAACACAAAAAAAAAACAATCTAGCCTTTTCCCAACTATGTTGGGGTCGGCTTCCAGTCTAACCGGATGCAGCTGAATACCAGTATTTTACATGGAGCGACTGCCTATCTGACCTCCACAACCCAGTAACTGGGGGTAATACGATTCCCCTTGGTAAGACTGGTTATCAGACTTACACCAAAACAATAAAACACAGCATGATGCTTTGCTGTGGGTCCCCACAGCAAAGCATCATGCTGTGTTTTATTGATTTTTAGTTGATTTTTAGTGGTCACCCGAAAAAGACGTATACACATCCGGGTAAGGGCCTTTTTTTTTTTAAGGTTGGGGAATCATCCAATGACTTCTTCCGCTCTGGGTGGAGCGGAAGGGCGTGTCAGACTTTTACTGACTAAAACCCACCCGTGTTCCTTCAGTTGCCTGTTGCCAAAGTCCTGGTATCCCTTTCGGACGTTCCCGCAACCCTGGTCTGGGTAAAGGCCTGCCTCCATTCCTATCTTAATCTCTTAATATTATCAATAAAAGAAATCTTAAAAATGCTGGTAAGAGGAAACACAATCTTACTGGAACTGCAACTGCGTTGGTACCAACGTTATCACTAATCAGGTACTGCCCCAAAAACTTCTTTACCTCTTTAATTATTTTATTCTTCGTATGACGTAGCTCGTAGGTACTCAAGCCAGCCACAGATGACCCGCGGACTTACTGAAGATAGTATGAGGAAAATACGTCAGAATCAGGACACTAAACGTGTTACATACATATTAAATGTGCTCTTACGCAGGAAAGACGACATCAGTGAAACTTGACCAGAACATCGGTAATTTATTTTGTTGACAATTGCACAAGGAAAAATGACACTTTCTAGAGAACCTAAGAAGTTGTGTGCTTTTAAAATTATATAAGTGTAGTCCACTCGATATCCTGCTAAAAGAAAGTGTACTCTCATCTAACATACATTGAATATCAATTTTAATAGCTTATTGTACCTACTGGTAAGTCTTTGTCTAGAAATTGTAACTATGCCGTATAAGGAGTGAATTTGTATTCAAACAAATATCTTGACAAACGTATAGAAATGATTAGCAAAATCGACCATTCACCAAAAAAAATAACAAGGAAACGATGGATAGATCGAAAAAAAATGAAAGGGGGGGGCGTTCGTGTCAAAGATGAAATGGCTAGAAAACATGTAAATAATGAGCCGGTGACTGAAAGAGATGTTGGAAGAATAAGAAATGCTGCTGATTCTAAATATGGTCAGGAGGATGATGATGTTTGTTGACACGTCATTACAACGAAGAGGTCGAGATGTTAGAGGTAGGGTGACAGAAGTCAGGTCAATGAAGAGAAGACGAAGACTCTAGAGGGAACACCTAGCTATAGGGCATATACTCAGGTGTTGTCCAAACTCTCGAAAGCTAGTGTACAGCATACTGAATGTGTTTCAACACATCGTCAAGCAATATTTATAAAGGTGGACTGATTGCTGAAACGTGTGAGAGTAATTTCCTTCCCACAGATGACCATCCACGACAGTTTTGATTGCTTTAAAAGGGAAGCTAGAAAGTTTAAGGAAATTGGTAAATACTGACAAAACCGCAATGGAAGAAATAGGAATTGGTGATATAGTTATGTTAAAGGCTGTGAAACATCAACAATGGTGAGGTGATTTCACCTGTTCCCAAACCGTTAAACGGGGAATTATGATAAATAAATAGTAGTCGTTTCCTCGACAAATCTGATGTGGACTACCATTGCTAACACAACTTGACTAAATAAACATAATGAGATATGTACCTTCAACTTTCTTACTGACCGACTCCTTGACAATATTCAAAAGTGCTTTAATCTTAAGAATCAGCATTGCTATTCAACGTCACAATGCTGCCAGCTTTTTGGGCACTTTTTCTGTTGACAGCGATGCAGACGAATTTTTTGATGCCTTTGATCATTTCCCCCCTTCTTTATATACTTGTATATAATTATTATTCTTAAGTATTTTAAGTCAGTAAGTCGTTGTTTTACATTTTACATAATATAGATATCTAGGACAACTTCTGTAATGATTATTAAAAGTGACATTTCGAGATTTTTTTATTGTAATGTGCAAAACTTCCATAAGTAACAAAATAACGGTATCAATAAAATTTACCTGTTACCAGTTACCATATCTTCCCTATTCATACAGGAAATCGTTTAAAGGATGTCAAGTCACATATATACCGTTAAATGGCCAATTACGTCACCATGGCTATAGAGGAAAACCCATAGATACATACTCTATAGACGGCTTCTATAAAAAAAAGTAAAGACTTGATAGCAGGATAAAACTTTTGATGATGACGAATCAAAGAAGTACCAAACGTGTTGTAAAAATTCTGCGAAGAATTTTGAGTAGCCAGAATTTGAAATGATGATGATTTAATTGTTTAGACAGGTTTAATTGCTAGACTATTAATTATGACTGTGTTGTAACACTATGACTAGTTAGCTAGAAGCGGGTATGTAATGTGTCATGTGCACCAACGTGATGCAGCTAATAAACAAAACAACAAACAAAACAAAATAAAAAATAGTTGAACATATTTCTGATGGAGCATGAATGTGGATACTATCCTATATTATTTAATGAGCAATATTTGTATATACAGGATGTTAGGGTAAATACCGTTATCCTTGCAACCAGTGGTTTGGTTTCATTTATAGAACGTAGAATCAATGGAAAATTACAACTTTTTTTTTCTTTTTTTTAAATCTACATTTTACCACAAGAGACGCAAGTCCGTTGCCCTATGCGCTAGGGCAACGAACTTGCGTCTCAACACGGGCGGGGGGTACGGGATGTGACCTGACCGGCCGCAAGCGCATCCCCTCCGTCAGTCAGACAGCTGTTTCGCTAGAGGGCACGGTGTCGGATAGAAACTTTTTAAAATCTTTTAATGAAAATAACGTTTTTTTTTGTTGTGTTCGGTAATTTATTTTTATATTTAAGTCAGCTACCCATGGTTTGAACGACAAGAGTGTTTACCCTTACAGCCTGTATTTCTATATAATACACATTTCTAACGATTTCGATGAAAGTTGCAGTATAGGGGTCTACAGGGGTGAAAAATCTATCTAGATCTAGAATTTCCCCAGATATAAGACCTATCTCATTTCTGGGAAAATTTGTTAACTCTATTTTTACAGCCTCGAGGATAATATGATATAACGTTGAGACGTTGGTATATACCTGGATGATATGTTTATCTATTTTCATCCGGTTGACCAGTATACTATGTATAGGGAAAGACCACAGAAACGATGGATGGACTGTGTGAAAGATGATATGGCTAAAAAGGGGGTGACTACCGAGATAACGACTAATAGAGAAGTATGGAAGAAAAGACATGTGTTTGCAAATGAATTGGGCAGGAGAATGATGATTATGATTTCTGATGGAGCTCAGAAACGTACTGTTACCAAAACCATTTCTACCGCCAAGCAGCGTTGCTATATGATCCATGTTGCAGGGTATGGGGTGCCTGTACGCATATGATAAATTTTAGTTTTGTCTCTAGAATGTCAACGAATTTGCGACTACTCTGTTATTGCCTTTGGCAGATCACAGGCTACTTGATATAAACAATATTATAAAAATATCTGAGGGCCAAATACTTAAAAAACTTGTCAAAAATGTTGGTAAATTGATGTTTTTTTTTACAGATTGCTAGTGTGACCGTTCTTATTATGGGAATTGTCCCGCTGATCTAGCGTCTTAGTAAATTCCACTAAATTAATGAGTCATAGACTTCAGTGATGCAACCTTGGAAAGTTATGACGATGACCATTTTGTAACTTCAATTCATCGTCATTTCTTTTTGTGGTCGCTAAGTACTATCTAACTACCCTTGACCTGAATACCCTACCCGTGCAATGCTTGCATCAGCACACTGTCATGTTACATATGACACGACATGTGTCATGGAACCAGTCGATGAAAAACATCCAATTTTAATTTCTTCTTTCCTTTTTCATACACACATAAACTCACGTTTTCTTCCCATACTACACAGATACTACTACACGCCACCTGGTACGATCCTTACATACTCCTTTTGCTTTGTCTACGTTCATACATAGGTCATACAGGCACGCCGGTTGCAAGTTACGCACCTAACCTTTCTGAAGAACATCACGAATATGGTAATGTTTCAGCTGCACGAAACAGGTCAGTTGAACATATCGTGGTAAAACGAAAAACCAGTCAGTAATGTTGGTGACAGGACTGTCTGTATAAGATGATAATGCTGGGTGAATGCACTTGAGTATCCTCACTCGTGAAGACTCTTTGAACGACTGCTTTGTTAAAACTGTGCACCTTGGAGTTACAAGGTTATCAGTTCATAGCTTGAAATATTTACGAATGTGTTATATGATTTTATTTCTGTAAGTAGGTTTCTACAAACACTTTTACACGACAATCATATATTTTTTTAACTAGATGAGGTCGGCGTCTGTGAGACTTTTCTACACAGTTTACGGAAGTGAAAGCAGTTGCTTCTTGACGGGCTAGGATTTATTATGATTGAGCTAACAGAGATCGGCCATCTTTCTATCTCTGGCATTCGTCCAGACATACTAAAATACATTCTGTCTAAAGAACTTTCTAATTATCACAATGCATCTCTTGAAAATTTAGGCCATTACTAATTGTACAGATCCGTCGCGTCATATCAATTTAATTCGAACGTGTTTGTCATACATAAACCTACAATACTACGTAAGCCGTGTCGACTAAATACAAATGACTATTTTCCCCAATTTTCCTGGATATTTTCCCAATAGTTGGCACACACACATCCCCACAAGCATCCTCGTGTGTGTTCCAATGAGGGGGTGTTCTGGGGGTGTTTGGGGGTGTCGGGGGTGGGTGGGGGTGTACGAACACTGTTAAACTAATTATTGTGAGCGGCCGTAGGGGGAGCTACTAAGATTTTTCTACAGCGAACGAAGATACGTCTGTGTGTGTAATGTATATATTATATAGATGTATGTAATCGAGATTAATATTTTGCAATAAAGCGCTGGTGATGGTAGTTTATTGATTAACTCAAAGACGGAATGGTCACTGGTTTCCTCGTTGAAAAATTAATGAATCTATAGAAAACTAGCTGCGCCCCGCGGGTTCACTCGCTTAACTCTCGATTCCGTGGGAATATTGGGATAAAAAGTATCCTATGACCTGAAATTTGTGTTTTTAAATCTACTAGCTGTTGCCCGCGAGTTTGTCTGCGGACCAGGAATGAAAGTAGCTATGTCCTTCTCCAGGTCATGGTCTACCCATGTGCCAAATTTCATGTAAATCCGTTCAGCCGTTTAAGGGTAACTAACTCACTTTCGCATTGATAATATTAGTTAGGACTAGGATGTTTGAGAAATATCTGATACAGTCACGACGCCCCAGAAAAAATGATTCATTTGCGCTCCTTCAGTCTGATCTATGACTAAGCCCTGAAACATCACTACTAACAGATGCTATTCAGGAAATAGAAGAGCTTAGCATTTGCCTAAACAGTCTCGATATTTTGTAGATATAGCTGGATCTGATGTTTTATCTTACAAAAAGGTATCTCTGTTATCACCTCACATGTGAGCGAATTTGAAGCCTATCTGTGATAGGTTTTAGATTGTAGATCGGTTTAGGGACCTAATATTATACTAAGCGTTATTCGCATAATCGCAGGCATTTTGATACGTGCACGCACAGTTTAAAAGCTATACTAAATCACTCGAGTAGCGGCTAGCAGACAGGCGCGACGCGACGATGCGACGCGATTCTGGTAGAACAATTTCTATGAAGTTTTCATAGGAATTGTTGTACTAGAGTTGCGTCGCCCTGTCGCGTCGCGCCTGTCTGCGGGAACCTTAATTTAGTCTGTGAAGGATCAATCTCTAAGTTATTTTGCAAGGCTTAGCTCGTGGCAAAGGAAATACCAGCCGCAACGGTCGATCCATACGGTTAAGCTAAGCTTGCCGCGGTTTGTCCGCGGATGTGTGACCATCTATACATACCTACCGCGAGTCGTTAAGCCGTTGCTCCCAGCTGTCATTCGCGGATCTATGACAGTCGTTACGGGTCGTCAGAAGACCAAAAGTCTGACAACCAGTCTTACCAAGGGGTATCACATTACCCAGTTACTGGGCTGTCGAGGTCAGATAGGCAGTCGCTCCATGTAAAATACTGGTATTCAGCTGCATCCAGTCAGACTGGAAGCCGACCCCAACATAGTTGTCAAAAGGCTAGGCAGATTGTTTGAATAAGTAAACGAACATATTACTGGACTAAATATATTTGTTTCTTACAATAGTATTAGCAGGCTTTTCATACTATCACAAAGATCGATAAACATTATCGATAATAATTATATTTGTTTAACAAACTTGCAATCCAGTGTACCTACTCACTGGATGCTTGTTTTGTCCAATCTTTTATATTGCCGTGCCCTAACCGGGTTTCATGTTGGATCTTACTTTATAAACCTACTAGCTTCCACCCGCGGCTTCGCCCGCGTGGTATATCAGTAAAAAGTACCCTATGTCCTTCCCCAGGATGCCATCTATCTCCTTGCCAATTATTTTCCAAATCCGTTCAGTGGTTTAGGAGTGAAAAGGTAACATACAGATAGATAGATAACAGACAGAGTAACTTTCGAATTTATAATATTAGTATGGAAGTATGGATGTAACAGCTGTTGTACACATGAATGCAATAAAGAATTTTGAAGTCAAGGCTCACAACGTTTTCCTCCACCATAAGTCTCTCAACTAATGTACATACCTACAAGTAGTTCCACCGAAAAAATTAGGCACAAAAATATAATTTCAATTAAATTAAAATTACCTGAAATAGTGCCAGTAATCGCTGGTCAGATGTTAGGGCCGTGTTTATTGGTCGATACGGCGCCGATCAGCCGCACGCGACTGTTGTATACACCTTTATTACAAAATGCCAGAGGCTTTAAATTATGTATTCTTTTATAGTACGTTCTAGGCTGTTCCTATTAAAATATGGGATTTTACGCCCATTGACTCTGTTTTTAGGGTTTATCAAACTGCAATTTGTGTACAAGGAAGTCTGGGGGCTTAAAACTGTCACTTTAGCAGAATCTTCATATTATGAAAATATTATGAATCATCGTAAAATGTCAGAAACTGACAATTCATAATATGTATGATCTGCGTGTAATTTTATATTACGAAATAATTCATCTGTTTGACAATTTTCTATGGAGATTGGTAAAATGGTCCACAAATGCTTTTATGACCAAGAGGAATAGGGAATATGCATGTGATTCAAATATGGGTCAAACATTTTTTTTATAAACTATGTTACTTCAGAAGTATGCCTCCATCAATATATTTGAATAAAATTTCATTTTGAGCGAGAAATTAATTTTTAAAAAGTCCCAAATAACTGTGGGTAATTCAAATACTTGAAAATGCTAAGAGCGGATGTGACGTAACAATCCGGAATAACAATCAAAATGTCAATGTCAAGTCAATCAACAAGTGTCAAGTCAATGTCAAACGCTCATAGAAAAAGGAGTGTTTGACGTTGACTTGACAGTTGCTTGTCTGTTTTAACAGACGATGACGTCACCACACCAAGCGCGCCAAATGGAGGGCGTTTAAATAGCCCGGATCGGTTGGATATTTTTAAACATTTTTTTAACCACTTTAAATTGCTTTTCTGCCGTCGATTTTTTTTTTACTATTATTTGACGATGTAAACTATCGAATAAAAAGATTAAAAAAATACATGCATATTCCCTATTGCTAAGGCAGCTGGGATTCAGGAAATTAACTTTAGGGGAATTGCTAATGTTGCCGGTTTAGGCCCCCTGATCGCTAGAACAAAAAGGAGCTAATTATGATATTTTACACTAACACGAAACTAAAATATTGATCAACCTAGCAAAATTATTTATCGAACTAAAATTAAATGACGCTTACCTTCTTCTATTAAGCTTGTGCCTACTTCATCTATGGTTATAAGTGGGTACTTCACTTACCCCCGAAAAACATTAAATTAAAATAATATTTATGAGTATTTCTCACTCTCACTCACAGTATTTTCTTTCTTCGACAAACTAAATACCTAACTGTCGGTGGGTTGTCCGCCGCGCTCGGCGGCCTGTAGCGCATTGTGAGTGCACCGTGCACGCATTGATTGATCTAATCGCTAACGGGTTTGCTGAGACGGTTCTTGTTGTATTTACTTATATTAGGTACCTATTTATTTTTTTATTCCTTTTTTTTTACTAGCTTATTTATTAATAGGTACCTAATGGTTAAAATATTTATTGGGTATGTTGAAACTGTTTGTATTTCCCGTCACTTGTCACTAAAGGTTCATTAGAAAACCAGCGTCAGACAGTACCTGTCTGGCATTAATGCTGAAATGAACCTTTTTGGCGCAGCCGCAGGCGCACACTATTGTTTTCAATTTTTTTTTATTTTTTATTTTGTTATTTGTATTTTGTGTTTCACGAACTGTGTCCAAATAAACGTTATTCTTTCTTTCTTTCTTTCTTTCTTTCTATACATTTCATGTAACCGAGAAATTGTGAAGTGACGAGGAGAAATGAAGAACATTTCGCGAGGAAATTTTTTAGTAGTACAAGTCGTGATGGCTCAGTGGTTAAAGCCTCGCCTCTCATACTCGAGGATGTGGGTTCAAATCCGGGCAAGTACCACTGTGACTTTTCCAATTCATATGTATTTTCTGAGTTTATCTTGTACATTACTGACTTTTAGTTAATAATAAAAGCTTTGGGGAACTTGGAACTCGGGGCAATCGGCATCACCCAGATCTCCTAATATTTCATTCAGAAAACCTGCCAAAAAAAACTAATAAGTGTGTAACATCGTTTTAAATCACATAGGTATGTACCTTCAAATGTTTGACGTCATATAACGGGAAGAAAACTCCTATAATTTTAATTAAATAAACTAAAACCTACCCACTAATACCACAAATAATAAGTAGGTAACTAGCTGATACACAAAGATTTAAAAAAAAATACCAACAAATATTACTCAATGTTGCGGTCACATCTATTTTATTTTCCCCTTACAATGAAAAGCTAAGATTTCCCCTTTCAATATGATGGGAAAATCTCATAACGAGAGCTTATCACCGCTGTCGCGTGCGTCTGCGCATATGTAGGTACATGCGTACGCGCATAGTCGCAGATAAAATGGCGCGCGTCACTTATGACCTAGTGCAGTCGAGTCACTCAATAATGTGGGTCTATTACGCGTGTTCTTGTAATCAATTAATTAATTATTTATTATTAATAAATGAAGTGTTAGTTGTTCTTAGCGAGGATGGGTCATTCAGTCTTATGTGAGGTGACTAAGGATGGGCAACACCGTCCTTAGGTATTCTACTTATCAATTTAATGACAATTTTTTTTTTTTTTTTTGTACGTCGTATCTTTTTTTTTTACTGGCTGTTTTCTCTGTTTCCGACAACTCTGTACTTTTAAAACAAACTCAGAGTCACAGTCTCTTTTAAAGTCCAGACAATCTTGGTCAGGCCATATGAGGATCATGCAGATTAGTGTCTGAGAATGCCTTTTGAGGATCAAACCACACAGATTTTGAGTGGAACTGTTCAGTCAGTACATTGGGGTACATGGTACGTGGGTTATGCAGTGGTGTACCTACGTATATAGTGCAGTGTGCACCCACATTTCCCCAATGATGTTTAAGTCCCATGTAATCAGTAGGGGGCCTATTGCCATCAACCGGGCACAAATCCAGACTCCGGGCTGCTACTGAGAAATTCCAGATGGCGTAATCGCTATGATTGTGGCAATTTATTTCAGGGAAAATCCAGGCTCTATTTATGGTGGCAATATGATCTTATATACGAGTAGCATTAGTTATTATGAAAATAATGACCCGGCAATTGAGATTATTTAAAATATACCTACTTTAGTTAAAAGGAAATAGGGTCTGTCCCCTCTCCATACAAACGGTCTCGCCTGTTTTCTCTCTGGTTTATGACCTTAGAGCAATGTTTTTTTACGGTAAAATAAATATCAACTAGTTCTATGCCCCGTTTTCCGTTGTCCATGTTTTCCGTTTTGATGATACATTATCTGTAAAAGCACTAGAACCGTCAGAAAATGCTCAAAATTGCCTGTTTAGACCGCTGTCATCAGAGGCCTATTGTACAAATTTGACAACTATTAATGACAAGCTAATATAAAGCTTGTAAAAACATAGGGGCACAGTAAATATCCTTCATATTCAATTTATAAAATATCTTTCAAATTGGTCCAATATTGGAGGAGGAAATAGACGAGAGCCGAACCTCGAATTTTGACTTTTTGTATGGAGAAATGACCGACCCTATTTCCTCTTAACTTAATCTAACAGCTGGCGCATTGGTCAGACCGAACGGAACACGGTTATATTCAAAGTGCCTTAATTGATCTATCTTTCAAAATAATTTGTTTATAATATTTATCAATGCTCTGCTTTTCTATCTTGAAATATACTAGGTACTAGGTAGATAGATAGATAAATACCCTATAATATGTACACCATAAAAATAATGTGTGTGTGTGTGTGTGTGTGTGTGTGTGTGTGTGTGTGTGTGTGTGTGTGTGTGTGTAATGTGTGTGTAATGTGTGTCTTGTAATAATGTGTTTCAGTAAATTAACTAAATAAAAATATTGAAATGGAATGAATGGATAATGATTTGGATGTAATTCCTCAGTAGCCGCGGGATCTGGATTTGTGCCCGGTTTTTAGCAATAAGCTTGCCCCCTATTACATAGGATGATGTTAAGTATGTTATGTTAAAAATATTGAGAAATACTGTCTTAGGTCAGACAGGCAGTATCTCCATGTAATAATTTATGGTTTATTGCAAGGAAAATAAGAACATTATGAAGATGACGAAAGATTTAATAACTCACAGTGCGAATACAGTTTACACTAGAACATGGCTAAGCTGAAAAGGGACGAACTGACAAGTGTCTATGACAGCGACACAAGCAGTACCACAGACATGACTTGTCACTTATCACTTAGTTTAATAAAACTTTCAACATTAATAATAAAATTACCCTAAAACCCACATGTTTATAAGTCAACGTCAAAGTCAAATATTTTATTTCAAGTAGGCACATTAAAGGCACTTTTGAACGTCAAATACATAGAAATACAACTGATTCTAATTGCCCCTTCGAAAAGGTAGTTTTCGTATGGACAAGAATGGGCAAGAAACTCCACCGTTACTCTTTTAAAAAATGTTATACATTATTTGGTATAAATCAATTATATAATTACATGTGAAGACGATGCACCGAGAATACAATTACAGTACCACAATGGGTAAAAAAGAATTAAAAATGGAGCAATAACAAATAAATAAATTAATTATGTGGTGGATATTTATAATAGTCACAATATTTACAAACATTATAAAAATATACGATATCACAATATTCCTAAAAACTAAGTAAGTATTAAGTATAGGTAACTCCCTAAATTACCCCTTTCTAATAATCAATGTACTTTCCTCATCCGGGGATTTCTAGCGCCTGTCGAGATTACTATGAATTTGAGGAAAGGTTTGTAAACATGATTATTATTGTATGGCTAGGTTATCTGTAGTACTTAGGTACTACTGACCTTTTGATAGTACTGATTTAAATAAAGAGACCTGTTACTTTAAGATACGGTATTATTACTAAGACACTATTAATAATATAGTGAGTTATTTTATTAATTTAATTCACTTAATTATTAACAAAATCTAGTTTGCATGTAATGCAAATAAGCTTAATAAGGGTAAGTATGCATCGCTTAGTTCGCACGGTTTTTTACCCAATCTTATTACTTAATAACTAGCTGCGCCCCTTGGTTTCACTCGCGTAAGTCTCGATCCCGTGGGAATATCGGGATAAAAAGTATCCTATGTCCTATTGCAGATCACGGTTTACCCATTTGCTAAATTTCATCCAAATCCGTTCAGCCGTTTTAGCGTGAAAGCGTAACAAACAAACAAACTCACTTTCGCATTTATAATAATAGTTAGGGTTATAATTTGTCTGCCAATTATAAAAGGTCGTATAACAGGCCACTACAAGAAGGTAAACAATGCTTCTTCACAACTTTTCCCACGAGTAGAGGAAGCCAATTTTATAACCAACTCAACACTTCACACCACAAAAGCCACGAAATAAAATCCTATACTGAGTTTGAAACCACCCGTTTTACCTACAATCTGTTTTTTTTCCAACATGATACATTTTTAGGCATCACCTAAAACTAGCCTATAATAAAACTTACTTCATAAAAATCTAGAATTCAATCATTCCTGGGTCTATCTTTATGCATGAAATTTTCACAAGACTTCCATAAGCATAGCAAGCACTAAGGAAGAATTCTTGAAAATTCAACCCCTAAACGGACTGAATTGGGGATGATAGTTTGTTTAAAAACCGTCATTTTTGCCGATGAGAAATTCTATACCGCAGATGGCCTGTAAAACCTCAGTCTACAGCAGTTCACTGCTGAACATAGGCCTTACCATAAATCTCATTTCTTGGCAACTCTCATCCAGCTGGCTATCAGTCACCCTGCGACGACAGTCGCTCCGTAAGGCGCAGCGCGGCGCGGTTATCACTGTTAAACAAATATCAACGTTGCTTGCCTAAAAATAAAGTTGAGAATAGATAACCTGAGACGCACACCTCTTGCCGCTTACGGCGCGCTCTCGAGCTGATGGAAGTTTATTTATTATCAACTTTATTTCAATTGATACAAGGTAGATATTTGTTTGGCAGTGACAAATGCGCTGCGCTGCGCCTTGACTAACGTGCGCCGGCCCTTAGGGCGTCCTACCTTACGTTTACCAATTCGCGGTCTCTATTAAAGAACACATCTCAGTAATCGGTTCTACGGCTAATATGACCGGCCCATTACCACTTTAGCTTGTTCTTTCTGTGAGCTATGTCAACAACTTAGGTTCCCTGACAAAACTCGGTCCGGATTCTATCTCTCAGAGAGAGAAGGCTTGTACTAAAATAAATTCTATCTACCTAGCGCAGCGCTACCAGACTAACAGTCTCCCCCCACTCCCCCTATGACGTCATTGCCCAATTTCCTGGCTCGCCTGTGTCAGTTATAATAAACTAGAATTGCAGTTTTATCGCTTTACCATTCGAGTAGTAACCAAGCCCTGTTTACTTAATTTTTATTACGTCTCATCATTGGCCGCGACAACTTGTGGAGTTGGGAGTGTCAAAATTATATAATTTTTATGTTTCTATGGTTTTTAGTGGCTGAGTATTTTATTTACAGTTTTGTTCATTGTTAAGGGGGATCCGTCGACGTAGCCTGCGAAATTACGAATTTCTACCGTTTTTTGCAAATTGCAGCGCTGTTTTACGTTGTGTCTTGATCAAAATTTATTTCGCGGCAATAATTATAAAATATATAATTAATTAAATTACTAAAGTTTAAATCATTTTAAACATCAAAATAACTATCGAAATTATATTTGCTGCAAATTACTATTCAGTGAGCAAATTACAAAAAACTTAAAGTTTTGAATTTCGCGGGTTACATTGAATCACCAAAACTGAAGCCAAATCGAAAAATTCTTCCAAAATTTCTTGTATATAATTAAAGCAACACGAATCTATCATAAAATTTTTGAAATAAGCAAATTCGTATTATTGAAATTATATTTTCGAAGCCGCAGGCTAGTCCAAACTATCCAAACTAATATTATAAATGCGAAAGTAACTCTGTCTGTCTGTCTGTCTGTCTGTCTGTCTTTCTGTCTGTCTGTCTGTCTTTGCTTCACGCCTAAACTACTGAACCGATTTGTGTGAAATTTGGTACAGACATAGTTTGGAACTTGAGAAAGGACATAGGATAGTTTTTATTACAAAAAATAAAATAAAAAATAAAATTTATTCCGGACATACAGCGTCATCTATTGGTCAAGAGTCGGCATCAATTCAGTACTGAAAATTCATCGGAAAAATGTAAATAAATAGTAAAAAGGTATGAAAAATATAATATAATACAACTTTTAGTACATAGAAAATGCTCTAACGGAGTATAGATAATTCTATTAGTACTATATGTCGAGTTGGTGATCGCGCAATGGTGTCGATCGTTACACGAGTTCGGTTCATGTTATTGTTTTAATTCACGGAAAAAAGTAAACAAATAGTAAAAAGGTATGAAAAAAATAATATCAATATAATAAAACTTTTAGTACAAAGAAAATGCCCGAACGGAGTATAGATAAATAATCCGAGTTGTCACTATGCTCGATAGATGGCGTTGGGATCGAAATAGATCGCGCTATGGTTTCGTTACACGCATTTGGTTGGGTATCGGCCGAGCGCTTCTGTACTGTCGTGGAATTGTGGATTGATCGTTTCGTAAATTAAAAATTGGTTCTGTTCATTTATGAAGAGATCCCGCGAGATCGGGAACTATGTGGGTAAAACCAAAAATCTGTCGGAAGTCACTATTCCACGCGAACGAAGTCGCGGGCAAAAGCTAGTTACTTATAAAAAACTAGAAAATGATGCATCATTTTGTTACGCTTATTAGTTATGCGTTTTAACGTAATTTAAGGCATTCAAGTGAATTTATATTACGAAGCTTAAAAAACAATCTAAAGGTCAAAAATCAACAGTACCAATCCCAATGAGTAAAAGCATCTTTGCATTTCAAATCTTCGTAAGATGCAGCTTAAAGAATCAGACATAAATAAAATATCAATTTTGGAGAACCTGCCCAAAATTATATTGGGTCAGCCATTAATTTGAACAGCTTGCAATCGGAAACCAAGGTATTCGGGACTCGCATCTTTTACCTTAGTCATTTCCTGAAAACCAAATTCTTCATCAACCTAAGTGGGATTCATCCCTAACTTATAAAAACTTATAACAACTAAACAAAAAAAAAAAACATACAGGTCCTTTTCGTTTTCAATTCAATAGAGTGAGATGACAATAGTCGCACTATAATTCGATTCCCGAGTCAGGCAGTGTTATAATTTGGTTGTTTTGGAATTTCTCAGTAAGCTCGGAGTCTGGGTTTTTGCCCAGTTCATGGCTACTGCTTGGCTGCTGGGACTTAAACATAACTGGCGAAATGTGGGTGTACACACGGCTACACGTCAAGCTATACATTTCCAGTTTATGCTGATCTCGCATTACATAGAATATGCGTACAATGCGAGGTCAGCTTATACTGGAAATTATAGCTTGATATGTAGCCGTGTGTACTATAGGTGCACCTCTGCCTAACCCTACGGGAAATACAGGCGTGAGGTTATGTTATGTTTAGGAAATTCTCAATAGGTAATAGCCCCCTGTCTGGATTTGTGCATAAGGATGGAATCATACACTACCAGTCACTATCATGGAAAGCAATTCTCGCACATCTCGCATTCCTTATTGTCGTTCGACTCGTACTTTTTCCCTCGTAAAAATCAACTTTTTGACTGTGCTTTAAATATCTGCCTACCCATTCGACAATAATTTTGTTTTGTCATTCTCAGACAAATACAAAAATATTTCAACTTAAACATTGTTTCATATTCACATATGTAATTGAGGCAGCCCCAGTAAGTGACAATAGTACTTGTGTCGGAGCTGTCTAACTCTTGCCTGAAGTGGTTGACAAATGGGTCAAAACAATATTTTTGTTAACCTACATTTTGTCCCACTGCTGGGCAAAGGCCTACTCTTTTTCCTTCCAAACCTCTGTCTTGTGCGATCTTTATTAAAAAATGCGATCTTTAAAAACAAAAATTATAGTAATTACTAAAACAGTAATTATGTTATTTAATTCTCAGATAAATGTGCCTTAACAATAATTATGTGTTTTTATTTATATTATCAGGCCTACCATAACTTTGTGTTTTGTGTTATCAATTAGGTGTGAATGTGGCGCTAACTTAAAGATTTCATTGTGTTTTAGAATTCTACCCATCGTATGCGTAGTTGCACTAACAAATATATTTTTTCTATCGATTTGGTTTAAAAAAAAACCCTGTCCGATCCGTAAGGGTGTCGTTAAGTATCGTACTGAGAATCTATTTATGTGGTAATTTTCAGGAAAAAAGAAAAAAAAACGATTTTTTTTCAATCTGGAATAATACCCGGTTATTTCATGGGGTGCGGGCGGCCGTCGTTTAACGCGGTTCTACATAACGTCATAACTCATGACCCCTGTTGAAATTTTTAATGGAATTTAGGTACTTTCGGTACTAAAAATGTAAATTTTAAATGGCAATAACTTATTATTTTCAATAATAATAAGATTTTTTATTACTTCTTGGTACTTAATGTTATTGCAGTACCTATGTGTCCCTTTCGGATCAGACAGGATTTTTAATTTACAAAATAGGTATTGTATAAAAAAATGCTTATAGAAAGTACGAAAATGTCATGAAGTCGAAAGTAAAGCTTACCCTGACTCAGATCTAGTGGTACAATGTTCTGTATTTTGATAGGTAAGCTTATTTTTAGTCATAAAAAAATCAAGTAGGTACCTAACAAAAACTAAAACCCAACTACGACTTAAAAGGTATAAACAAGACACCACAGACAGACAAATTAAAAATCCGGAGTCACACGTGTTAGGGCATAAATCGAACAGATTACGTGTGACTCCGGATTTTTAATTTGTCTGTCTGTGGTGTCTTGTTTATACCTTTTAAGTCGTAGTTGGGTTTTAGTTTTTGTTACTTGATTTTTTTTTTATTGTTTTGGGGTTATAATATATATATTTTTAAAATGTGCTCATTAAGCCCTTTCATTTATATAGATACCCAACATGGTACGATTAAACCATATTTTTTTTTAAGTTCCGCACTTCATGTCCTCTAGAGGGCGCCATTTTTAATTTAATGTGACTTCACATAGAATATAACCAGCGGACAATCACGACGCTTCTAACGATACCTCATTTGTCAAATTGTGATAAGTGGTTTGGAAGATATGAGGGAACAGATGAACATACATACATACATACCGGTCAAAATCATAACCCTCCTTTTTCTTCGCCGTAGTCGGGTAAAAATTACGTAACTGCCTGAATATACAACCAAAAGACGGTAGCCTAAAAAACCTTCAGAAATATAGAGACGCAAATAAAGTAAATAACAAATACTTATGTAGTTATAAGAAATAAATAATTATGTACACATTTCTACATAATACGTATAAACATATATTCAATGTAACAGATATATTTTCTGAGAAATATTTTCGATATCATTAGACGAACAGATACAAGAAATAATTTAATATAATTTTGTCCCGGCAGGAGGCGGCAATTTGGCAAAAAAATATCTTTTTTATTTATTTTCTATTTTCTTTCCTAGTTTAGTGGAATACTGCGGCGTTACTTGACGTTTACCTGTATTACAGATAATAGTAACATATTATTAGGAATTTATATGAAACTGTTCAAAACCTGTAATCAGAAGAGAAAAAAAAATGGCTGTATTGCTAAAATATTTGCATGAGTGAGTACTAGGATTCTATATCCGTTTTAAAATTAGTATACCTACTTGTAATGGAGATTAAGTATCTAGAAGAAAAGTTACAGAGAAAAAAAAACAACTTAAAAATAACATAAACCCTAAAAATTATAACTAACAATTGAATGCAAATTAAATAAACAGAACATAAACCAAGTTCCACTGACGTATTCCAATTAAACAAACAATTATTAAACTGAACCTGCAGACCGTACTGATAAATAGCCAATAGGTATCGTTGACTCAGAGAATGCGTATATAAGCGCGCGTGTTCCAAACTTGAATCACTTCAGTAGCGAACCTCGTTAAGTAAACAACTCAACATGGCCGCCAAAGTTCTCTTCTTACTCGCGCTCATCGCCGCAGTCGCATACGCTGCCGACGACTGCAAGTGTGACCCTCCAACTGAGCTAGAAAACTCACTTCTTTGGGAGTTCTTCAAAAAAATCTCATCTGAACGGGAGGAGCCCGACAACGAACGCTTGGATGCTGTTCTTCCTGGAGAGTTGTCACCACTCATCGAATGCAACTGCTTCGAGAAGACCGAGACGAGGAGGAAGCGTAAGATCCTGCCAGAGGTTAGTGAAGAATCCCAGGAAACTGACTACAGCAACGAAGAATCAATTGACGGCCTCAGGACGCCGAAATGTCCTCATGGATACGTCTGGTTCGGCATCCTGTGTGTGGACGAGAAGTTTGTGATGGACAAGAAGTGAACATACCAAAGTGACACCAAGGAACCCAGAATGTTGTTTTTATGATCACAAGTCAGCTAGTTCAGGGTTAAATAGATTACAATTTGAAAACACTGTTTTAAGTGTTCAAGAATTAAATGCATTTAATTTGTGTAAATATTTTTAGTTAATTAAAGAAATTAACTTATTGTTTAAAATGTGGACTCAGTGCAATGACAATACTCTAGGTATTATAAATTATTTTCGACGCGATTTTATACAAATATCGTCCTAACTTATGACATACCAATACTAGTCGCTTTATGTAGATCTAAGATTTCCCAACAGGGATATGACATTCCAAGTATTTTAGTTTTTAAGTATTTTTAAACAATAAAAAATGTTTCAAAATAATGTGTGCTACATTTTCTCATTTATTACCCACATAGTTACCAATTAACAATTAGGAACATGACACACCCCTATTACACACACACACTAAAGGAAAATTTTCAATAATTAAAACATGATATGTTTTTTTTTGCGATCAAGGTAAAATAAAAATACAATTTTTTTTCGAATACACTATTTTCAAAAGTAATTCTTTGTTAAATATGATGTAACAATTTATTTACAAGTAGTTATTTATTCAATTTCTAACCAATAAAATAACCATAAACGTACTAATTAAAAATACAAAAACAGCACTGTACCTATTAGCATTCCAGACGCATATTGTATATTTATTACATCCATAGAATTGATGAGTCAACTTATAATGGGCAACATAGGTACATAGGTCACTAATTATTATTAATGACCGCCGTCTAGACAGGAATCTAAGTATGGAGCAATAAAACTGAAAGTTTTTTAACCAACTTCAAAAAAGGAGGAGATTCTCTGTTCGTATTTTTTACCAAACTTTATCATTAAAAAAAAACTTTGACAAAATGATGACGCATAAAATTCTATGAATGACACTAGTGCACAGTTGTAGTCAGCCTATTAGGTACTTACCTTTCATTTTGTCACCCATAGACTCATGCACACGCGAACAAAACCTATATAAACAACATTATAGAGAAAGTTACATAAGTAGCTTATTTATGTCCAATATTGTCCTTATTTGTACATTAGAGATACATAATTGCAATCAGTTATTAGAATTAGACGTTAATGTATTGATATCGGTTTCCCCTTGTGGCATTGGCCCTCAGTAATCTGTAGGTGATTAACATTACAACTCACCATAAATTATAGGTAATTAACAGTGTCATATTTAGCTAAACATCATTGTCTTTGGTCGCCTAATGACATGTTTTTTTTTAAACAGGCTCTTAACGTCGAAACTCACCTCGGCTTATCTAAATCGAAAAATTTAAGGTCAAACCTAACCAGGGTTTATCAAGAAGCGAAACATTTAGAAACCGTTACTTAATAGAATTGTAGATGGGGAATCCCAAATATATGATGATATAAGATTATAAATATTCAAAAAGATATATATATGACTCATACAGTTTCGTTTTTAAATCGCTACGTAACATAATGCAATGATTTTCCCAGTTCTGCGTAATGAGGAAAATAATAATACTGATCTAAATACGTAGTTGTACGGGTATACGTTGATGTAACAGGAAAAGCGGGTGGGCAGAGATATGCTTAAGTACCTCTATGGGGTTCCCAAGATCCAAAGGAAATCGGAAACTGACCATAGATGTATACGTTTATATCGTGTCGAGATTATAGGAAAATACTGTTGAAATACATAAATACACACCACATAAATTAAAAAGGGTCTGTTTCTCATTTGACCTATTTTTTGGAAGTCGGTTGTTTTTTTTTTTTAACGTTTTTTTTTTTTTGAAGCCAGTGCAGATTAAGGATTTTCTTAATGTTTTTAAACTTCTGAATTCTCTGTCTCATGTCATGACACACAATCGGGTGACTAATAGAGAGAGTATTTAAATTTTCTAGGAAACAAGGTTTTCCATTTTCGGGAAAATTTAATTTTAGCGACATGTGGGTGTACTAAATAGGTATGTACCTACCACTGACTAACCATTCGGGGGGGCCTTCGGGGGCGTGATGTGTTTTTAGGGTTCCGTACCCAAAGGGGAAAACGGGACCCTATTACTAAGAATCCGCTGTCTGTCTGTCCGTCTGTCAACAGGCTGTATCTCATGAACCGTAATAGTTAGACAGTTGAAATTTTCACAGATGATGTATTTCTGTTGCCGCTATAATAACAAATACTAAAAAACAGAATAAAATAACTATTTAAGGGGGCTCCCATACTACAAACGTGATTTTTTTGCATTTTTTATGTATAATGGTACGGAACCAATCGTGCGCGAGTCCGACTCGCTCTTGGCCGGTTTTACTGTGTTATGTTTAATTTTCAAACAGAGTCAAACTTGAACATTCAAATTGTAACTCCTGCTTACATGTATGCTTGAAGATAATAAAGCAACTAGTCATCTTGTATCGCACGTGTAATTACTTCAATCAACGTTAATAACTTCGCGGGAAGGAAACCATTACTTGAACGCGATGTTTTATCCCAAAGTACTTACATATCATATCTTCACGCCTCTCTTCCCCGAAGGGTTGGGCAGACTCAGAGGGTCACCTATTTATAGTGGTCCATTTTTTTTTTTGTATCTACCACGTTCCAATGATTTATCTAAACGCACGTTACGGGTTATCAGCCCCGAAAGTCGCACAACCAGTCTTACCAACCCAGCTACTGGGTGGTGGAGGTCAGATAGGCAGTCGCTCCATACTGGTTCCGGTTATTCAGCTGCATCCGGTTAGTCTGGAAGCCGAACCCAACATAGTTGGGAAAAAACGGTATGCAGATAGGTATGAAGTTCATAGTTCATAATTTGAACTATTTTCAGATAGCTTTGAACAGTTGCAAAAAGACAGAAAGACAGACACAATGATATAAGTGTTAATTATACTTTAACAGTCAGTTATGTTATATAAAATTCGCATTAGAATATCAATGTCTTCCAGTTACTGTGGACCACTAGTCATCGGGACTCAGATGAGTAAGCTGTGTTTATGAATGAATGAAAATGTCCTTTACGTTACCTTTATTTGTAATAGTACGGGAGAGCTGATTCATGGTGTTTACTGGCACGAACACTTTGGGATTCGCCGGAATAGGTAGGTCACTATATTTATGTTTCTTCGACTACTGAAAACCTCCTAGCATTTGGAAAAAAAATAAAAATTACTGGTGAAAAAATTAAGACGGGTCATTTTTCTTAGATTTTTTTTTAGTACAAGGTTAATTGAAATTCAATGATTTTTGCAGATAACGGAAGAAAAGATCTTGACCAACAAAACAACTTTGTGTTCGTAGAGTACGTTTCATTTGGTACGGTTTTTGTGTTCATCAAACATGTTTGAAAAAACTTAAGTGTTAATCAACTTTTGTCGCTGACTATATCTACCATATTTAGGAGTCAAAGCTTTTACAGATAACGGGTAGTTCCAAATTAAAAAAAATCCTACCTGCCTTGTTAACCCTCCAAATGTTTCAATAGGTAATACATATAATTCATTGTCGATTCGGTTGTTATGTTGCTACCTATTACCTGCCACAAACGCTTAGTCGCCCCTAAAAAACCCAAGGAAAATTCTATATTATGTATGTATATGTGTATTCGAACACGTATGTCAGAATATGTCATAATATTATGTAGTACCGTAGTAATATGGGATGGGCATTTTTTATGTAAAATCGTACACGTAGGTATGACATATATACATATATACATGACCCAAGGGGGAGGGGGGGGGGTAGGCACTACAAAACCCCACGTGCTAAGATCGAAATTTTTTCTTGTCCACATTCTTAAACAGGTTGTGTTTTTAGTTTTCAGGGCGAGTTATGACTCGCCTCAAAACCAATTGACTGCAGTGCGTGAGTGCAGTGGTGGCCCAGTGGTAACGGCCATGACTTACGAGTTGTAAGGTCGTAGGTTCGAACACAGACAGGCGCTTTACGTTTACGTTACGTTTATGGAATCACCATCACTGCTCTCAAAACGGTGAAGGAAAACATCGTGAGGAAACCAGCATGTCCTAGAAGAGGTGGGACATCTACCAACCCGCACTGGGCCTGCGTGGTGGATTACGGCCCACTCCCTCTGTTCTATATTCTGTTATATACGTTTACTTTCTATACTTAATACTATAATTAGTATTAAGTATAGATTCTGCTATACTTTAATATATACAGATTTCGCTAAAATCTCATCTCAAAAAACTGACCTTGAATTATAAACATCGTCTGTATAAATTATTTTTGATAATCATCTTGTTACTTACAACTAAAATGAGGTTTCAAAAATCCAAATCCGTTTCCCAAATGTCGAAAACTAACGTCACGACATACTTTATAACAGTTTAGCATTTCATAGAGGTCCGTTAGACCGGTCCTCTACGTCCGACCTTAGGCAACATATCACGGTATTACGGCTGTCCGATAATACATACGTCATTTAATGTGATACCTATGTTTTTCCTCCACCTCGTGACGCCAATGTTATCGGGAAAGAGCAAGAGTTAATTCAAAATAATTCATGATTTACGTCAGAACTAACTATCGGAGATATTTTTGGATTTAATTTAATTAAGTCAAGGAAAACAGGATATGCAACCATCGTCTTCCTTATCTCATCATCATGTTGGGGTCGGCTTCCAGTCTAACCGGATGTAGCTGAATACCAGTATTTTACATAGAGCGACTGCCTATCTGACCTCCACAACCCAGTAACTGGGTAATACGATACCCCTTGGTAAGACTGGTTGTCAAACTTTCGGGCTTCTGACGACCCGTAACGACTGTGAAAGATCCACAAATGACAGCCGGGACCAACGGCTTAACGTGCTTTCCGAGGCACGGAGGAGTCTCGATATGTAAAGATGGTCACCCATCGACAAACCAACCCCGGCAAGCGTAGCTTAACCTGATGGATCGACCCGTGCGGCTGTTATTACTTAGCCACGAGCTCCTCATCGTCTTCCTTATCTATGGTTTGGCAAAGTACGGGAGTTAAACCAAGGTCGAGCAAGGTGCATTAAAAAAGGTGCTCATTTAACACACCCCCTAGACACACATCAGGCGATTGCACCAAGGGTGTATTTACCAATGAAATACTTACCTATAAAAAAAAGAGCTAAAATAAAATAGGTTTAAATACCTATTTTATTTCCAGATGAGATTGATAAAAAATTTAACATTCATATAAAAATGGTTTCGGTTTAGTCTCGTTAGACAGGACCTATACTTATGTATGTAATTAGTAAAAATCTTGGCAGATGATGGCGCTACTGAACAGCTAAGTAAACCATATTTTTATATGATCTGTGTTACAATTTTGATGTACAATCTCATCTTGTCTCAAGCTTGTTAGGAAAGGGGATTTCCAATAAGAATTCAGTCCGCTCATCTGTCGATCGGCCTTTTAAAGGCCGATAACAATTAAAATTCTATTGTGTCTCGTTAATGACAGTTGGAGGTCTATGGAGAATGGTTTTTTTCTCTTTGGCTGGTCTTTTTGGTGGGAGTTTTCAAGTAAAGTTCAAGAATACGTGACCCTTAAAGGTTACCATTGGACTTTGGACTATGTTCTCACTAAAATCTAACGTCACAAAAACGCCCACATCTCCGAATACTCACGGTGATCTCGAGATAAAACTATTATTATAATTATTGTTGTAAATTATACCGGTTTTGATAACGACCTTGATAGTAAAGAGCCATGGTTTTTATGAGCCAAGATGAGTCGACAAAATAAGTATGTAATGTGACGTAACAAAATGAAGGCGCGGTTGTGGCGCTGTGACAGGTTCGATCCGTGTCGGAGGTTCGATTCCCAAACCTAACAATTTTTATTTGGCCGATACAGATTGTAGTTCCGGTTTGTATTTGTGAGATTGAATACAGGAAAAAGTGTGAAGTAACATTTCTTTGAAATTAATTAAGAAAGTAAACGTAATGTAAGTAATACAAAAACCCAATAGCCCAGCCGCCTGATTCCATTAAATATGACAATACAAAAACCCAATAGCCCAGCCGCCTGATTCCATTACGTATGACAATACAAAAACCCAATAGCCCAGCCGCCTGATTCCATTACGTATGACAATACAAAAACCCAATAGCCCAGCCGCCTGATTCCATTACGTATGACAATACAAAAACCCAATAGCCCAACCGCCTGATTCCATTACGTATGACAATACAAAAACCCAATAGCCCAGCCGCCTGATTCCATTACGTATGACAATACAAAAACCCAATAGCCCAGCCGCCCGATTCCATTACGTATGACAATACAAGAACCCAATAGCCCAGCCGCCTGATTCCATTATGTATGACAAATGTGTCAATGACACAATCGACAGACCTCTGAAACGTTTGTAATTTGGAATCAAGGCCCTGGTCGAGGCAGTCGTACTGCTGACCACTACCTACACCTAAAAGCCAATCAAATGCCAGTATAAGGGATCAATAGCCAAACCATCAAACAGTCGAGTTTCTCACCGGCTCTTCTCCATAGGAAACGACTAATTACACCGTGCACCTAGCTTCTGACGTTTCATAAGTGCCCATGTAGGTTTATGTGAAATAAAATAATTTGATTTGATTTAAAACGATATAAAAATCGGCTCTAAAGCACTTTACGCTTACACTACCCAGCCAAAAATGTTGAAGGTATACACTGGCTAACGTGGCAGCTAACGGATTGAACATATCACAAGGCTAGGAAGAATGATAATCTCAGCCTACAATTATATCCATAAAGTCTAGCATAGACTAGAGAGTGTAAAATGTACCTGCGAGGGTCGGCATAGTTCACTGAACCGTCGATTTCAACCAAGTTCGTTTGTACAAGTTAATTTAATACACGATAGCTCACTGCGCCTCTATTTTTAGTACTTGTTCTTGAGTTAGTTTTTTATTAAACTAGTCTATTTAATAGTCTTTACAGATAAATGTATCTCTCTGTAGGTTTGTAATACTTTGTACAGGTTGGTCATAAAATAGAGTGCTTTGAATGCACAAATACCAACGCATAAGGACTTGACTGCATGATCCACCGTCGGCGAATAACGAGAAGTGAGTAGAGCGAGCCACTAAAAGCGAGTGCGCAAGGGCAGCGAGTGATCACTTGCTGGTATGCATTATCTCTGTGACAAATGAGTACTAGGCAGCGACGTCAACAGTCAGCAATCAACTATTAATATACAACTCGTTCACACGGGACCTACAATCTTGTGTACGTTTCTTGACCGAGAAAATCGTACGCTACACGAGTAACGCTTCCTCCTCTAGCGTACAGCACACCACACTAGGCGGGACAGGTGATATAATAAAATAACACAGACAGTTTAAAAGTATACAAGGTGATCCTTTCCTTATTTGTCCCCGACTGAACCATCTTATTCAACCGATCACCCTGTATAATGTCAACATGAGCAGAGTTAGTAGTACTTGTGTTAGAAATCTACATATTATTTTATAAAAAGACATATGAACAGAGCAAGCTAATATAAAGTTTGTAAAAACAGTTGTGTTCTGTCTTGTTTATCACGTGGTAGCATTTAATTTTAATTAACAGACAGGTGATCTCAGTTTAAATTGATCCTTGATTGATGAAAACTAGTTAAATAATTAATACCTAACCAATTATAAGCCAACAACCATCACTTTCTTATCGTCTGGCCGGGGATTCCCCCGTCCGCTCCGGTGGGTATGTTACTGTAAGCAGTCGTCTGTCTACCACTGACCTCGGAAACTGCTCGGTCACGGATGATTTACTTTCACTGGGGATTTTACTGATTTTTAATATGATTTGTGCAAAAATGTATTATCTGGAGTCATTTGTAGGAGAGTGTCAGGTAACCCGAGAAAATCACTTAACGGTACACTAAACGTAGTACGTTTAAATTATTGAAAACTGCAGCTCTATATTAGATCGTTTAATAACTTCATAATATCACGCCTATAATCCCCGAAAGGGTAGGCAGAGGTGCACCTATAGTACACCCACATTTCCCCAGATATGTTTAAGTCCCATGTAATAGGGGCGAGCCTATTGTCATCAACCGGGCACAAATCCAGACTCCGGTTTGGTACGGAGAAAACCTTTACGGAAAAACCCAATAACATTATTTCGACCTGGGAATCGAAACCAGGACCTCAGCTCAGCAGTAGCGCTTGCAACTACTAGACCAACGAGGGAGTTAGATCGTTTATTTATAGAAAAAATGCCGAAGCGGCTAATTATAAGAATAATCAAAACATCAATCATTTGCATTAGCAACATAATATGTTTAGCATTTAGAATAGGGTTATGATTTTGACCGGTATGTATGTATGTTCATCTGTGCCCTAATATCTTCTAAACCATTCATCACAATTTGATAAATGAGGTATCGTTGGAAGCGTCTTGATCGTCCGCTGTTGTTCGATTTATCCCCTACTAACACGGTGTGACTCCGGATTTTTAATTTGTCTGTCTGTGGTGTCTTGGTTATACCTTTTAAGTCGTAGTTAGGTTTTAGTTTTTTTTACTTTAATTTTTTTATTTTTATATTCTGGTGACATTGAGTCTAATAGAATCTTCTCCGTGACATGTACTTTTGCTCTTGTATAGAATTAACAAAACTATTCTGGATATAAGTAGGTACAATTTACTATTAAAAATCTGCAAGCATTAATTACATTATACTCTAAGGGCGAATTTTACTAAGCCTATAAACCGAGTTTCTTGTTGTCTTCCTGCGAATAATTTTGAATTTTTTACAGTTTTTCCATACAAAAATTTTCAGACAACAATTTTATTCCACGGATAAAAGTTATCTGACTTTGATAAAATCAGCCCTAACTAAAACAAGTTTTACGTAATAGGTTAAAAACCTGTCACCAAAACCCATACAAAAATAACTATACAATAACTTTTACTCATTTTGTAGAATAACAAATCTGTTACATCTTCCAAAACCTAGTTGTGCCATACCGATTACAATAATCAACTCATTCATAATAAAACCAGACTCGTTTACGTCACTAGTCGTGCATAATTTATTAATGAGTTCAAAGCATTCGTCTCTAATAAAAAAACACGTGCCGAATGAGCGGAACAATCAGCTCATTGATTGGTGGACAAACCCACATCGCTACTTCAGACCTGCGCACGCGATTATTAGGTTAAATGACACAAAAATAGGCGCAGAAGGTCAACTCGGTAGAATTAGTGCGAGCTAGATGCATAGACTGAGAGTCAGAGACTATATTTACCCCAGAAGACAGAAATTGTTCGAAAACAAGTTAAGATACTGGATATGATCTTAATACAACTGCAGATAATAATAGAAAGAAAAAAAAATTGGGGCAGTCTCTGGGGACTGCCGATAGAAGTGAACTAAGTAACATTCATTCATTTCCTCAAGCGTTCGGTGACGATGACGCGAGTTCCATGATTTTTGTTCACCCAAAAAGTGCTCAACGCGTCTGAAGAAGGTTTCACTACAAAAAAATAGGAAGGATTGATTGGATTTCTTAAAGGGTTTTTTTATGACTCTTCAGGAATAAAATCAAAATATTTTATTTCACACAAACCTACATGGGCACATGTATGAAACGTCAGAAGTTAGGTGCACGGTTCCAATTGGTCGTTTCCTATGGAGAAATGGCTGCAAAACTCCACTAAGCTAATAGTTACGCGGAATAGGTTACTAAATATATCTACGTATATTGTATCTTAGGAAGGCATACAGACGTGATGTGTCAAATGTTATATGACCAATTTTGGTATTTTCAAAAATAAAAATAATTTTCTGTCAAATACCATGACTGTTACAACTCCTAAACATTTGTCTACGATTACAGTGACAATACCATTTTGCCAAATAATGACACTCTCACTGGTTTTGACCTTTTGTTTTTTATCGATACGCCACAGTGATGACGTATTTCCTGCATACCATAACCAACTAAATCTGTTGCTATCGTCACATCGTCGTCATTGATAATTTACTATGGTTTTATAGTCATCAGTATCACGTAGATAGCAATGATTTGACGATTATTGCACCAAAGGTTCATTTGCTTGAAGACTCATAGATGCTTCGATTTGTTGAACTTTAAAAAAAAACTTAGTAAACATATAACATACAAAATTTTATAACATTGTTACAATTATTACTTATTAACAGTAGTAATTCCATCTGTTACTGTTGGTGACATTCATTTTGTTAATCCGATGGTCCCCAAACTAGGCAGTGCCTGTATCTTGGGGACCTGAAGTGTGATACATAATTTAATTATTGCATGGTAATTAATTGCAAACAATTATAAAAAAATCTAAATTAAAGTTTGAAATGAGATCAAAGATATAACATAAAACTTAAGTTGTTTTAAACATAATACAATACACAATTTTTTGTTGCATTCCATATGTTACATAAACAGAATTTAAATTGTATTAAACAAAATAAGAACACAAAATATTAACACTGTAATTTGAAAACATTGTAAAACCAATTATTTTTAAAAGAGTAACCGTGGAGTTTCTTGCCGGCTCTTCTCCATAGGAAACGACCTATTGGAACCGTGCACCTAGCTTCTGACGTTTCATAAGTGCCCATGTAGGTTTATGTGAAATAAAATATTTTGAATGTGTCATCGGGTTCAAAGATTCGTCGGTCGTTTCGATGTGTTACGTCACCGTGATGATTGACTATGGTCTGATAAGTAGTCTATTCGAACTGTGACGATTTGCATGACAAGCCAAAAACTACCATTGGCGCAATTTTTACTTAGCTGGCACTGTTGAATCGAAATAGAGAATCGTTCTGGAGTATAAATGATGGTAAAATTACTAACCTTCATTTAATCATTTAAATGACGCAAGTTATAAACAAGCTATGCTCCGTTTTATACCTTTTTACGTTTTTTTTTTTATGTTAAGTACAATAATTTTAAACTTATTTATTTTTATTAAATACTAGCACTTTGGCCGCGGTTTCGCCCGCGTGCATGTCGGTTATTATACTAAAACCTTCCTCGAGAACCGCTCTATCCATTTGTGAAAACAGCATAAAATCGGTGCAGTAGTTTTTGAGTTTATCGCGAACAGACAGACAGACATGGCGGAGGACTTTATTTTAATGTAAGGATGAGGATATTGCCTAGATAAGACTTTTAGTATAGTTACCGTGTAAAATATTTTCTAATGTGAGTTTTATTTACTTATGCAGTTTAAACCATTTTTCTGTTTCCTTCCTTCAAGGCAATATTATGTAAATCGTTTGGAAAATCATAACCAAAAATAATAGAATGATAGATAGGATACTGTTTAATAAGTACTTACACCATACACATTACTAATAGGTGCTGATACTGTACTAATTAAGTATACCACAAGTAGATAGTATACCACAAGAGAAATGCACTCTTCTAGTCCCTATTCTATGTCAATTAAAATATACAATAAATTACCAGAGAACTTAAAACAAATAGAAAAAACAAATATATTTTTAAGCAAAGTAAAACAGTTTTTAATTAATAAAAGCTATTACTCATTAGACGAATTTTTAAATGATAAAATTTAAATATTTTTTTACTAATAATTTTTTGACTATTTTTTGACAACTTTTTGACTATTTTTTGACTAATAACTTGAATAATTTGACTAATTTGACTGATAATTTGACTAATTCGACTGGAGGATTACCAAACTATTTCTGATTTTTGCCTTTTCACTATTATAGTATATTAATAAACAATAAATTATGTAATAGATATATATGACATTTTAATATAATTAAATATGCATCCACTAAAACTGAAATACAATAATATTACAAATTATAATAACATAAAATAAATATATGAGTGATATAACCAAATATAATATAATATTAAATAATTACTTTCAATAAAAAGCATTAATATAAATATTATTTAATAATCTACCTAATTTCCAATTTACTTTAGGCTTATGGAATAAAATGGTTTAAATAATAAAAATGCACACATTAAACAAAATATAACTGGAATATAACAATATTACAAATTACAAATAGATAGAACAAAAAAACGAATGGTATAATCAAATATATTAATTAATTTCTATGATAGAATTACATTACAATAAAAAACAAAAAGAAGTCTTCCTAATTTAATTGTTATAGGGTAAGGGAAAGTTTATAAAAGCGCTCTTCCTCTCTCCTACCTATTTTTCTAATTTTGCTGTGTCCGAACAGGGTCCATAATTGTTTCTTTTAATTATATTTTACCACCTGTATATGTACATTATGGATTGCAATAAATAAATTGAATTGAATTGAATTGAATAGATAGAAATCTGGCCAACTAATAGGATGTAATAACAGTCACTAGATAGGCTCCGATGTAAAGGTACCGGTCCGGTGCTACAAAAGGGCAGGCCACGTATTATCGACCTCAAATTAGAACATTACGAGCTGTGGCCAGTTACTCACTGCTTGCACAGAAGAAGTATAAAATTATACAATTGTGTTTGATTTTTTTCTTTAAAAGAGAAAAATATATCATTTTTGATGGGTCTTTTTACAGCCTGTATAGTAAAATATTTAATATAATAATTTATTTAAAAATAAAATACATATTTTATCGAATTAAATATCGAGGTTATTATATTTTTTTATGGTTAATACCCGTCTTATAAATGTTTGGTTGACTTATGATATCACATATATGTAAAAAGTAATCATTGCAAGCTACAAAATAATTCAAGATAAACAAAAAACAAAAAAAAAACCAATGGTTTTTTTAGAGAAAAATGCAATTTTGGAGAAAAAAAAAATGTTTAGTATGTAGGTGTGGCGAGTGAGTATTAAATTAGTGGTGATAGTGTTTCGTGAATTTATGTAGTGCATGGTGCATGAATGTATTTATAATAACCACTTTCCAACAGGAAGACCGTCAGTCTAATAACTATTAGTCACATAGAGGTGGCAAGCGTATCTAATGGATACCCATAGCATCTGCTATAGTATCTTCAAAAGGGCAGCCGACGTATTCAGGCTACATAAAAGGAGTGTCCATCGTGCTCACGACTCCTTGCCGCTCCATGCTATGCTAATGTTGATGCACCGCGACCATTGTAAGGTAAAGTTTACACGTACCTTCATGGGCTGTGCTGTGCCTGGGTAAAGATTTTTTTTGTTATCGTGCAATTTTGTACGATTTATTTTTTGTAGCGAGTGGATTTTCTTCATGAATTTTAGTTTGCTGGCTCAAAACATGACAGGTAAGTATACATTTAAGGTAACTTTTAATTGAACATGTTTATTGGAGACTGACAGTGAAGAAAGAGATTTATTCAGCACAGACTCATCATCTGCCTGCGTTTTGTTTGCCCAACTATGTCGGCTTCCAGTCTAACCGGACACATCTCCATGCTAATTTACAAATTACAAACTAGCTTCCGCCCGCGGCTTCGCCCGCGTGGTATGTCGATAAAAATTAGCCTATGTCCTTTCCCGGGATACCGTCTATCTCCTTGCCAAATTTTAACGAAATCCGTTCAGTAGTTGAGGCGTGAAATGGTAACATACAGACAGACAGACAGACAGACAGAGTTACTTTCGGATTTATAATATTAGTATGGATTCAAAAGTTACTCTGTCTGTCTGTCTGTATGTTACCTTTGCACGCCTTAAAAATTGAAATAATTTCGATTTAAAATTGTCTAAGGGGCCTCTGCGAGTTGGCTTCGGCCCCTCATACGCCTTCCAAGGGGCCGGGAACCCAGGGTCCCGAGAAATGTCAAATACTAATAATAAGTAATAGAAAACTTATAATAATAATAAGCCAGAGCCACTCCCGTTTCTTTCATCGCGTTTTTACGCATCAAACCGAAGTTTACCCAGGAGTTAGATTATTTAACAAAAATTAAAAAACAACCTGGACCATACAAATGCGCAATTATAACAAAGTTATCCTTTACTTTTACCCCCATAACACCGACAACTTGAGAAGTTTAATCGCTTTATACAGCTTGTCTTTGTGTTCGCATGTCAATGAATGTAGGAAAAGAGGGTTAAAAGTTAAGAGACGAGGGCTTTGTCAAACAGAAACCGCAAATTATATGGTAAGATCTAAACCTGCTGATCTATCCTGTAAAAATCTTACAGTGTAAACTTTGGTGAAGTGAACTTGAAGTGAACTGTCATTCCACCAGCAGTGCTATTCTATAACCATCTCACCGTAAAAACTTATGTGAAATGAGCTTGGAGTGAACTCTCACTTAGCATCAGTAGGTATCGATGACAATGACAGCTCATTTCAGCTCAGCCACGGTCACTTCACCTAAGTTTTCAAGGTGAGATAGTTACAGAATAGCAATGCTGATGCTAAGGCAGTGACAGTTCACATCAAGCTCATTTCACCTGTTTTCACAGTGAGATTGTTACAGCAAAAAACCGACTAAAATACCAACTTATTATTCAATCTCATTTGTAACCACCTTCAATAGAGGAAGAGGATTTCTATTCGATGGTTATTTCCAGTTTTTTTCAGTTACAGATAAATTCAAACTACAGTAATATTTCGCAGAAATATTTTGGTTATCTATGCAAAAAACACGGAGTCATAGGAAGCCCCCAGACGACGAACAAAAAGAACTGTTTGTCTGCATCTGCACGTGTCTTATTTCGTCACAGCCTAGTACTTAGGCCCTTTGTACACACATTTTTCTTGCCGTGAAAAACTACGGTTTATTCGCCGTGTATATACACGGTCGTCAGTGTTTTTATCACTATGGAGGCTTGTTGACGGACACGTTTTTTCTACGACACGGTTTAATACGCCTCACTATGGATCGACAAATGGCTCTCGAAGACTTAGGAGCTTAAATTTTACAGGGTCGATTTTTGCTTGAAATCGCTTCGAATAACCAATATCATGCATTAATATATCATAGGATACTGTCTGGTAGGCAAAGTGGCAACTTATTTTTTTTTTGGAAAAAATATTTTTAAAGCTAATGCCTAAGTAACTATTTATTTATGACTTTTTGACATACTCTATTTCTTCAGATTCAGTGCCGTTTTTATTAAAAAAAAACAACATTTAATCTCGTTATATAAAGTATGTCAAAAAATCATAGATAAATAGTTACCTATCCGTGTGCAAGGATATTCTGGTTATTTTCTCCGTTCCGGAGATATAAGCATTAGCTTCATACATAAAAAAAATATAAGTTCCCACTTTGCCTTCCATTGCAGATGGTCTATGATATATTTATGCATGATATTGGCTATTCGAAGCGATTTCAAGCAAAAACCGACCCTTTAAAATTCAAGCTCCTAAATCTTCGAGAGCCTTTTCTAGATCCACAGTGCGCCGTACCGTAAATAAACCGTGTCGTGTACAAAGAGCCTTAGTGCCCGATCGTAAGTTTGCATGTGTATAATTTCGTCACCTCTCTGATGGATGGGCTATGCAACTCCACCGTTCCTAGATCCGTTTAGGTTTCTGCGAATGCCCTAATCGTGTGAAGGAGTATAGAGTCAGTAAAATACGATTAAACATTATTTACATTTTGTACTGTTTTTAAGACTCACACAGACAATCGTTACGGGTCGTCAGAAGCCCGAAAGTCTGACAACCAGTCTTACCAAGGGGTATCGTATTACCCAGTTACTGGGTTGTGAAGGTCAGATAGGCAGTCGCTCTATGTAAAATACTGGTATTCAGCTGCATCCGGTTAGACTGGAAGCCGACCCCAATATAGTTGGGAAAAGTGTGAAGTCCTGGGTTCGATTCCCGGGTTAGGCGAAGTGTTATTGTGTTTTCCATCTGGAATTTCTCAATAGCAGCCTGGTTTCTGTGCTCCACATTGTGATGAGCAGTTTAGAACATACGAGGGAACACGTGAACATACATACATACTGGTCAAAGCCCTCCTTTTTGCTTCGATGTAATTAACCAAGATCTCAAATGTGAACAAACCTTAAGGTGTGTCGAGACAGTTGTGTGTAAACTTGCAGTGAGAGGAATAACCTGTCCCTACCTATAATTAAGTATACCAACTGTATGTATAGAACGCTGATTGCATTGAGGCAGGTTTGAGCTCACATGTGTCATTGATTGATTATGCAATGTACCTATTGCTTATGAACTACCGACCTTAACTAAAAAAACAGTTCCAATTACAAAATGTTCCTTAGAATAAACACCAGGGGGCCAAGTCTACCTACTAATTTACAAACGTGTCAATGGTCTCGCAATGATGAGTTTTTGACAGATATGCCATACAAAATCTGTCAAAAACTCATCATTGCGAGACCATTGACACGTTTGTAAATAGACTTGGCCCCCAGTTTATGTAGTAGACAATATAATTTTATTAGATACTAGTTGTTGCCCGTCACTTCGTCTCCGATCCAAGATGAAAAGTAGCATTATGTCCTTCTCCAGGTCATGGTCTACCCATGGGCTAAATTTCATCTAAATCTGTTCAGCCATTTTATCGTGAAAGCGTAACTAAACAAACTCACTTTCCCATTTATAATATTAATCCTAACTTTATCATATTTACATACAATATTAAATATAATTTTTTATTTATGATTATTATATTACTAATCCTACCTTTATTTTATTTATATTATCAATAATTAATAATAAGTAAGGACAAATCTTAAATATAATAATAATCAATCTAACACTAAAATATATATTATGTATTATGTACAAGTATATAAAGAAAAAAATAAAAATGGAAGTGCTCATTGGGCATCAAAAAATTCGTCCGCATCGCTGTCAATGGGAAAAGTGCCCAAAAGGCTGGCAGCATTGCCACGTTAGATGGCAATGCTGATTCTTTGCCCTAAAAATTGGCTAGCCCTCTGGTCACGTGAAGAGTGAATATAATTTTGAATTGAATTTATCAATATTACTTTTCAGGACTTAAACATAACTGGCCAAATATAGGTGTTATAGGTACTATAGGTACACTCTGTCCAACCCTACGGGGATTACAGGCGTGATGTTATGTTATGTTACTATTATTTTTATCCTTATTCCATTCTCTATGATTCATGAAGCTAAGCCCCTCATTTTTGTGACCCAAAACCACAAATAATTTATTTTGCGCTAAAATCGAATCCGTTTTGATAGCGTAAAAGCCAACCGTTCAGCCACTGCGCCGGTCAAGCCATTGTAGATCATAATAATATTGATCCTATCACATAGATCATCATCATCAGCCTAGCCTTTTCCCAACTATGTTGGGGTCGGCTTCCAGTCTAACCGGATGCAGCTGAATACCAGTATTTTACATTGAGCGACTACCTATCTGACCTCCACAACCCAGTAACTGGGTAATACGATACCCCTTGGTAAGACTGGTTGTCAGACTTTCGGGCTTCTGACGACCCGTAACGACTGTCAAAGATCCACAAATGACAGCGGGACCAGAGGCACGGAGGAGTCTTGATATGGAAAGATGGTCACCCATCCTCGGACCAACCCGGCAAGCGTAGCTTAACCTGATGGATCGACCTGTGCGTCTGTTATTACTTAGCCACGAGCTCCTCTTCGAAAAATCAAATCGAACCCGTAATTGATAGCGTAAAAGCCAATCGTTCAGTCACTGCGCCGGTCGAGCCATTGTTGATCTAATTCTAAAGGTACACGCGGCTAAGATCAAGCTATACATTTCCAGTATAAGCTGACCTCGCATTGTACGGAAATCCTATACAATACGAGATCAGCATAAACTGGAAATGTATAGCTTGATGTGTAGCCTTGTGTACAAGTCCGACTGTTGCCTTCAGTCGGCTACAAAATTATACCTTAAATAATATTGATTCTATCATATTAGATTCTAAATTTAATGCAAATTATACAATTGTTTTTGCAATTTATGAGTCTTGTTGGCGCCCAACAAATACTGTATGCATACAGGTTGAAAGATTAATTTATTTAAAAAGCTTCCGGATCTTTGAATTAATGGTTCTTTATTGTATTATATTTTGTTTGTTTTTGCTTGTACTGTGCTTTATTTGATATACAATAAGCTATCCGTTCTTCATCAGCTAGCACTAAGTACTGATACTGATATATGAATCATACAACAGTTATTATGAAAAATGCTAATAAATTATGACTGATTAAATGCATAGTCCAAATTCATAATAAAGCTACCAATAAATTACAGTATGATAAAGTCAAGAATAAATAGCACTTCCTATAAGAAATTTTCTCTTCCCACACCATACTCATTTAGCCCAAAGCTGGGCAAACCAAAAAGCTTAGTAATTACTAGCATAAAAACAGTGGAGTTACTTATTAAAAATATACAATAGTAAGAATTAAGCAAGAAATTGAACCCGGTACCGTTTTCTATAATCTATGGATTTATAAACATCATAATGTAATGTCACTAAACATGTAAAGCAAAAACTATAAATAAATAAAAGGGCATCGTAATAAAATAACAATTGATGACGTCACTCTCAAAACGGTCAATCGATACCAATCATTGTCAATTATGAATAAAGATGGAGTATCTCTACTCACCCTTCAAAAACGGTAGGGTATATACCTAAATTAACGTTCAAGCTACTATTATTATTATAAAATAAGCTGTTTTGGGTAAAAATACATGTAAACGGCTACCCGGAAATGGCGCCCAACAATTAGCTTGACTACAAATTCAAAACTACCCTCGCTACAACATAAAATCAAGATCGTCACAACTTCCGGGTTCGTGACACATCGCTGCATTTCCGCACCAAATCACCATAACACAGTAGTCACGCAGCAATCGAATGCAAACCATTCGAAAAGTTCGGAATACCCGCCGTTCGTAAAGTTCAATTTCTTAGCAACGGTCCACAATGGCTATCGCGGGCATTCGCACACGTCATCACGGCGTGTCCGGTCTCTCCCCCAATAAATGAAATTTAACAGAATGAGGGAAAAAAATCAATACCAACACTAGTCAGTGGATATCGGCCACTATCGCAGCCCCTCTAATTTACTACCTACGATAAAAACAATCCGGTGTGTGCGTGGCCTGCTGCGTGCCCGTACAAACGTCTCATATTAACTGCTACAATATTCATGCGACATTATGAACGCGCCCTTATGTAATATATCGCACATCAATAATTCCTAAACGCGATTGATTCCATGAAAAAAAAAAACAAGTACTCACGGATACAGCAGCCGTCAAATGTTATGAAAGTTGAGCATTGTTAGTGGACCCTGGCGAGGTCGTCGAACCCGCAGAGCACGATGACAAACACACAGGCCGCCATGTTGTATTTCAAAACGTCAATTTTTTTTTTTAATTTTCCAATCGGCGAACTGTCAAACTCCGGCCGGCCGAAACTTGGTCGAACTTAAACCGCCTAATACTCGAAAAACTCCCTCCGATATATTTTGCGCCTCAACTCCTTGTTGGTGTAGTAACTTTATGTTTACGTTGTAATTACGCCTATCTATAAACACTTTATTATTGTATAAAACGGTATAAAAATATTAAAATTATGAACGATGGAAAACTTGTAAATTAAAACGAAATATAAATATATATTAATAATAATATAAACGTACTAGCGGCTCTGAGTGCGAGCGCCTACTGACTTAAAATTTTTGGGTATAAAAACATGCTACAATAGCCTCCTACGGGAGTGAACTGTCTTGATACTTTCACCGACCGGAAAAATCGCGCGCATCGGGGAATATAGAAAAAAATGTTCAACAACGCGCGAGCCAATTTGATCTTTAAGTCTTACGACTCAAGATTGATTGTATGTAACCGTAGAGCGGTTAGTTTTCTCCTAGAAATTAATTATTGAGTAGATGATTAAGAAATATTTTCTTATCAAAAAATTAAATAAACATTTCTATTATAATTCAATTTAACCTTGAAGATTACATAAGTTTTAAAATGGCTACCTTATAATTCGTTTTGTAAACTTTAATCTAAATTGTTTGTATGTATCAACTTATTATAAAACTTAAACCATACCAAAAGAGGTATTTACAAGAAGCAAATACTATACATTAAAAAAATAAATTGCAAACGTCAGTAACATAATATTTACAAAAAAAAGCATTTCTTTAATTCCTGAAAAAGTACAGAGAAGCTATGAACAAAAAATAACTCAAACAAAAACTTAAAATCGTTAAAACACTACAAGCTATGATCTTAAAAAAAAAACAATTCATTATCACAACCCTCATTCCTATTGTCTTAAGAATGTACACGACTATTACTTCAACAATCCCTTAAAAACACTTCACAACCCACAAACACTGAAAACAGAACACTTTCATTTCCAAAAAGAAAGTAAAAGTGCTAGTGAAAGTGTAAACGATCAAGACTTCCCGCGCGCGCTACGGACACGCATGTGTGCGTGTGCTAGGGGGCGCGCGGGGGCTGCGGGCGCGGCGTCGCGGGGGGAGGGGGTGAAATTTTTCGTTTTTCGCCCACTTTTCCGTCCCGCTCTAGTTTTTCGTCTCCCTCATTTTTTCTTCGCCCGCTTTCTTCTTCCTTGAGCCCCACCACATGTGTGCTGGCCACAGTATATGCGAAGCCTTCAGATGAAAAACTTATCATTTCCGGTTTGATGTTCCTCTTGTTTTTGAAGGTTTATCTGTTATCTTTTTTGGTGAATGTGGTGTTGATACGTGATTTGTGTTATCTTTTATCGAATCTGTAGCTTAGACTACTGACAGCTTTGGAAAAGTACCTGTTTTTACATTTCTGCTTTTCATTTTTATCTTATCGTAACGCTGATGTTACAGCTAAAAATTAAGAATATTTCAGGTCATATGTTATCAACACCTTTATCGTTATGATAAGAATGCTAAGTGGATTGAAAATCTATGCATATAATATGAACACATACTCATAAAGAATACTTTTTAGTTGATTTATATATGTTGATATAAAGACATACTTTGTAGTTATAATAGACCATAATTTATACTACCTTACTAACTTGGCTAGCCTCATTTGACTATTTCAGTTTAGGTATTCTAAAAACACATTTGAAAATCATCAATCACATTTCCTTTATCTATTTCCTCGTCACAAAAATGTTTTTAAGAAACCTAACATTATCATAAACGATAGCATTGCCTTTCTATCTAGATTCAACAAGAATCCAATATCACTATTATTCCTAACTTCCTACTTCGCCGAAACAAAACATTTCGTCATGTTTATCTGTTTTCTTAACATATACAACAGTGAGTTCGCGGGCGCCCGGCCTCTTCCCTCCCTGGCGCCTTACAGATATACAGTATGTTGTTTTATACAAACCTATTTTTATTTTAATTAATTGTAATTTATTGCTTTTGTTGTCATGTGTCCTGGTGTGGTAGGTTGTGTTTTTGGTGCTTTGTCTGGGATTGGATTTGGGATCGAATTGATAAAGAAGAGATGTAAATACTTACAAAAGAATATGAGTATAATGTTTTAATTGAATAATCATAATAGATTAGAGGTAGTTACTAGTCAGCATATTGTTTTTTTTCGTATAAACCTATATGTAAGAACTCCAATGTAAGTTACTATTCTACATCGAAAGAAGCTTCCAACTTTTCTATACAAAAAAAGTATGAATCTTTTTCAATTACGAGTATTTTACAAAGTACAAGTTACCCAACTCTGTCAAAACAAAATAATCTGAAACGCAGACATGCAACCCGCCAGCAACATAGCAACAGCGCTATCTCTTCACAAATCACTAAGCAACAAACCACCAACTTCGAACAGCCTGTATCACCAGCAGAACTAGGAAACGAGGGAGTAAGTACACACACCCACCACCCGGGGGGGGAGTACATGGCAAATACGCGAAAGCAATAGGACTTTTAAAAATTCTCCAGAAATATGATTTATGTGTTGACGGCAACGCGTTTCTCCCCTCAAGGCCGGGGGACTGATTCGATTTTTAAACCACCCTGTGTAGGCTGTAGGTTTTTGAATAAAAAAAAAATTATATTGTTTTTTTTCGGCGTCTTTTTTTAAAATTGAATTCGGATTGGTTCCGTTTTGTATGAGGAATTTAGTTTCGTTCCGGGGCAGGCAGAGTCTCATGTCTCGAGTATTGTCGTTATGTTTCGTCGCTGTTTCGATGTCAATTGGTCGTAACTGTAACATGCAATATCAATGGAAGGTGCACCCATAACGATCACGACCACGTCGTAAAACATTTAGCAGTAAGGGAGAGTACAGACACGGGTGTAGTCGCTTTTATTCAAGGTTGAGACACAATATTATCTGATAGTAAGTTCACGAGTACGGTCGTCAGAAGCAAAAAAGTCTGACAACCAGTTTTACCAAGGGGTATTGTGTTACCCAGTAACTGGGTTGTGGAGGTCATATAGGCAGTCGCTCCATGTAAAATACTGGTATTCAGATACATCTGGTTAGACTGGAAGCCGCCCCCAACATACTTGGGAAAAGGCTAAGCAGATTGATTGAATAAGTTGACCAACCTGGCCTATTTTTTTTTACCTTACTTGTTTATTTTAGCAGGCTTTTGATACTATCACAAAGTTAAAAAACGTATTTTTTTTACACGCTTTTAGACCACATTTAGTGCACAGCTTTCGGTTTCCGCTGTCTATGACGTAAACAGACATGCCCTGCCCCTATCGTAAAGGCAATTCGACATTCGGCGCGATAAACTAACCCATTATTCGTACAAGCGATTTGTGACAAAATAATAAAACTGCAATAAAGAATAAGGACAATGACCATCTGTTTAAACCACTATTTATTCGTTTGGTTTAACCAAAATGTTTACAAATGCACTCAAAATAAAAATTATTAAAAATATTATTCTTGTGCGAAAATAATGACGTCATTGACATTATTTCCTCGGGCTTTTCTTAGGATTCCAGTCCAGCAGAGAACATTTAAAAATTCTAACCAATAACATTTTTAAATTCATTAATTCATTGACTCACTGACAGACAACGCACAGTTTGAACCACTGGATATAGAAGCATGAAAATTTAGCACAAGAGTTCCTTAAATAAAGGTAGGATTTTTAAAATAATCATCCCATAATTGGGTTAAATAGGGGACAAAGTATGTATGAAAGTTCGGAAAATCCCATCGGGCACGACTTGTATAATAATATAGTTCTAAATAGTAATAAAAAAAAATAGTTAACAAAAAAAAAACAGAAATCGTCAGAAAAAAACATAAATAAAAGGAAAACTTTCATTAAATAATATCGTAGACCCGCGTAGACCCCGCTACGAAATCGCTACGCCGCGCGCTACGTCGCCCGTGTGGTTACGCCTTTAGTCATAAAAAGGTCGTGTTTTTAAATGTCACAGTACAATAAAGAACCTTTTTCTTTCTTGTTTTTATCAATTTCTACAAACATAGAAAACTAATTATGTAGTTTAATTAATAACAGAGCAAAAATGTCTTCTACAAAAATAATTATGAAAATGCAAAGAAAACTATTCCATTAGGTACTGATTGATCTATGGTAACCTAGTTGTTAGTAAACTACATGAAAAAATATACCCATAGAGAATCTTTGTGTTCGTTTTCATGATACTTTTGAGACTTAAAAACGACCGTTTTAAAACGTAATACTGAAAAAGTAGGTCATTTCGTTAACATCTTTAACTGTTAGTGGTCTAAGATTTAATTGTTGGTTATGAACTTTGTGGGTGGAAGTTCAATTCCTGTTAAAGACTAACTAAGATATAAAGTTATAATGATTTTGTTAAGAGCCTGGTATCCATCTTTCTGGACGTCCAACAACGGACCTGAAGCTTTTCAATCCAGGTTTCCAACACTATTTAAAGTCACTGGGCTACAAAAATGCTGTAGAACAGTCTACTTTGGGATGGGATAATTTTTAACTTTATTTTTATTATTTTTTGTTGTAGTGGCAATAGAAATACAAAATCTGTTAAAATTTCAACTGTCTACCTATTACGGTTCATGAGATACAGCCCGCTGACAGACAGACCGACAGATGGACTAGAATAAAACGAAATAGGATTCCGTTTGACACCCTTCGGATACGGAACCCTAAATATGGCAGACAGTTAGATTGGTTTACTAGGTTTTTTACGTAACTACTAACCTCCTAACCTAACCCGGAAGCTGACAGGAGTCGGTCTATTCTGTAAAATCTGTCATTCTACTTGATGCTAGGGATTAACACTCTTGACAGCTCGCTTCCAGTTCCTTTACCTATGTTTTAACGGTGATATTTTTACAGAACGGACCGGGTGATAATTTAACAAGATTGTAGTAATTGTCGTGTAATATGTTTTTTAACCCATAGCGGTGAAGCTCTTGGCCCTCGTCTGACCTGATTTTAAGTATTGATAGGCTGAAGATGGAAGCGAACTTCACCCGGAATCCGAGGAACTGGCTATCTTGCCTCTAACTGCCGAAAAACTACAATAATGTTAACATTGTTGTTTTGGCGACAGACTTAAATAAGATGGTAAAATACAATAGACATAGATATATTTAGTAACCTATTCCGCTTAACTATTCTTCAAGAGTCATAAAAACCCTGTATGAAATCTACACGTGTTTCACCTCTCAACGAGGCATCCTCAGGATGACGATTGACCAATTGCAAACCAGAACACGACATATTGCCACACCGAGCACTGGTCAATCGATGAAACACGTGTCGATTTCTTACAGGGTTTTTATGACTCTTGAAGAATAGTTAAGCGGAATAGGTTACTAAATATATCAGCGTCTATTGTATTTTATAATGGATTTCCGCAGTCACGCCTGAATCAAGTAACTATCTAAGTTGATAGTATCTAACTAGGTGGACTTAGAACGAGCCCTACCACCAACAAATTCGAGCAAAAATTTTGCTCCCGCTGGGAATCGAACTCGAGATGTCTGGGTCCGAGCCAGGTGGTCTTACCTCTAATCAACACCCTTTTTTTTTACCCGATTTTACCCGATTATTTACACCAATCAACACCCTTTCTTTTTTTGAGCTTGGGAAATCTTCAAATGACTTCTCCCGCTCTGGGCGGAGCGGAAGGGCGTGTCAGACTTTTACTGACTAAAACCCACCCGTGTTCCTTCAGTTGCCTATTGCCAAGGTCCCGGTATCCCTTTCGGACTTACCCGCAACTCTGGCAGGAATCACAACACCCAACGTGACATTTGACAGTAGATTTTCCGATCAGTCTCCTCAACCGTTCAAACCCAAAGGTTCCACTTCTCACCTGTTCCTATGATAATAGTCGGTTTTATGTGTGTTTGTTATTGTGTATAACGTGTTACTTCAACCGGTGCTGACCTTGTTAGAGATAAAAAGCGTGAAAATAACTGCCTTATAGCTACGAGACCAGCGGGACAATGGTGGCGGAGTTAGAACGATAGGAAATTGAGTGAAAAAATACAATAGACGTAGATATATTTAGTAACCATAGTCATAAAAAAACCCTGCAAGAAATCGACACGTGTGTTGACCAGTCGCGAACCCGAACACGCGTGGCAACACGTTGTTTTATTACTCTTGAGGAATAGTTAAGCGGAAAAGGTTACAAAATATATTATCTATGGTTATTGTATTTTATAATGTTAAATTCTACATGTTAATTGCTGCGCCCTAACAGGGTCATTTTACTCATACGTTTTAGCCTAGCTCGTAACTGAGTGTACATTATGCAAATAAATAAATAATAGATCTCAAGTCACATCTGAATCAATTAACTAAGTTCAAATTGTGCAGTGTTTTCTACGTCGTGATATTTTAATTTTTAACAAGTTTTTCCTCATTATTTAAGGCTTGTAAAGAGTACAACTTAACTACACTGGACCGTATGAGCACTAGAAACATTAATATTTTACTAGCTTCCGCCCGCGGCTTCGCCCGCGTGGTATGTCGATAAAAAGTACCCTATGTCCCTCCCCAGGATGCCGTCTATCTCCTTGCCAAATTTTGCTGAAATCCGTTCAGTGGTTTAGGCGTGAAAAGGTAACATACAGACAGACAGAGTTACTTTCGAATTCATAATATTAGTATGGATTTTTCTTTTAAATTTAGGAAATTATAACACGTCGTCGCTGAAAATGCGTCAATTTCAGATTTTTGAAAACTTCTCAATAGTACTTACAATAATACTACCCTCGTAATTAACCTGATTTTTCCTATCTTGTGAGACAAGTTAATTTTTTTCCTGACAAATGGGTTGTTTTCTCACAGTAATATTAAAAAAAAAAGTTTTTTTTTTATTTTTTACCATTCCGCGAGTCTTCTAGCCACCCCCCGTGAGGGCAGCCCCTTACAAAACGCGACCCTTTCGCTCCCAAGACGCTTATTTGACTCACTTTAAAAATTTCCTACTGGCCTATATATCTTGGTGTACAGTCCGCCCCCAATTTTTTTAAAGGTTCGTTCTGGGGTGCGGTTTTTTATGTTACGATTATTTTTTATTGGACTTCATTGATGGGTATTTTCGGTTTTTATGCTGATAAGGTAGTGATTAGAAACTAATAATTTCCTTAGGTAGTTTTCTTTGGATCGAAAGAAAAGAAATGAAATGATTTTATTTTCTGTAAATACGTTTGTACAAACCGACCAACACAAGTTGTTTGTATATTTTAAGAACTAGATGAGGTCGGCGTTTCCTAACTGACTACTCTGAGAAGAATTCGGCTTTTCTTCTACAACTCATAGCTCACAGTCTCTTTTAAAGTCCAGACATAATCTTGGTCAGAATGGTCTTTTGAGGAAAGAGCGGACCTGTCCAGTCAGTGCACGCATTTCTCAGTAATTTAAAGCCTCGCTTCATAATTATTATGTTGTGATGAAAAAAAACGATTGAAAAACACACATTCGCAAAATGGAATCAATCATCTCAGAAACAGAGATTCATCCTATTGTGTCAAAAAACGTTTTACTTACGTTTTTGCTTTGAACATGCTGCAAAACGTTACAAGAATACACGAATGTTTATTTTGTTCATCGTGTTCCTGATAATCCATATGTTCTCTTTCAGACATCAAGTTCATTCAGCCAGATTTTACATTCATATTCTGTATTTTAATCTGGTAGACTAATTTGACATTTCAAGTGATTGTTGTTTGTTTTTTCAATTTGGAGTTTGACATTTGCACCTGTCCAATTAGTTTTAAAAAACAGACTTTAGGTTTTGGAGGTCAGATAGGCAGTCGCTCCTTGTAAAATACTGGTATTCAGCGGCATCCGGTTTGACTGGAAGCCGACCCCAACATATTTGGGAAAAGGCTAGGCAGATTGATTTTACATTCATATTAACAGGTACCAATGAGAATAGACATTTAAATATGCTTACGATCTTAAATCTCTTTGATAGGTAATATTAGAGCTGCTTCTGAAAGTACAACTGTAACTAATTCTGACCCCCAAAGAGTACTTTTGTGTTCCAGAAATATGATACTTTTTAGTTTCTAAACATAGGCGACGATAACTACTTTGCATTAATAATAAATAAAAATAAAAATAAATTAAATAATAATAATCATCATCATCATCTGCCTAGCCTTTTCCCAACTATGTTGGGGTCGGCTTCCAGTCTAACCGGATGCAGCTGAATACCAGTATTTTACATGGAGCGACTGCCTATCTGACCTCCACAACCCAGTAACTGGGTAATACGATACCCCTTGGTTAGACTGGTTGTCAGACTTTCGTGCTTCTGACGACTCGTAACGACTGTCTAAGATCCACAAATGACAGCCGGGACCAACGGCTTAACGTGCTTTCTGAGGCACGGAGGAGTCTCGATATGTGAAAATGGTCACCCATCCACGGACCAACCCCGGCAAGCGTAGCTTAACCTGATGGATCTACCCGAGCGGCTGTTATTACTTAGCCACGAGCTCCTTATTTATTTATATATTAAATAATAATAATATATTGATTCATTTTATAATTGGTCTTCTGTTCGTCGAGGGGCTCATTACTAAATGGTTACAGCCGCACGGGTCGATCGAAGATTTAAACTACACTTGCTGCTGTCGGTTAGTGGATGGGTGACCATTCATAACATACCGAAAACACGTTAACCCGATGGTCCCGGCTGCCATTCGTAGACCTTGACAGAAGCCCAAAAGTCTGACAACCATTCTTACCAAGGGGTATCGTGTTACTCAGTAACTGGGTTGTGGAGGTCAGATAGGCAGTCGCACCATGTAAAATACTGTTATTGCAACATCCGGTTAGACTGACTAGAAGCCGACCCAAACATAGTAGGAAAAGCGCTAGGCAGATTGGTAGATTGAGGTATTCTTTCTTCCGCATTTTCCCGTTTTCCAAAAATAAAACATGTTGTTATTAATAAATGCGGCCGACTGTACTGTTTGGCGCCCGTTCGACTACACACATTGTACTGCTAACTCATAAATATGTATGTGAATATTTGTTAAATATATAAAATGTTTATTTCCCTACTGTTTTAGGACTGAAAGTAAATAAAACAACGCTATTTTGGTTTTTGTTATAAAGTACCGACGCCTGCATTAATTACTGACCCCCATTCTAAAGTATTTCAAATAAATGTACACTTGCGACAATCTAAGAAGTCCGATTTGACGTTTCGTTCACATACATATAATTAAACGTTATGCCTTGAGAATCAGGTTTAAGCAATGTAGATAAGTCGTCGAGAATCTCTCTAAGTATGATCAATCGATATGTCTCGAGATCAGTTTTAAAAAAAACATTTTTTTTCCATCGCTACATAAAGTATTTTTATAGCTGTCAAATCGAACTTTTTAGATTGTCGCGAGTTTAGGCGTTTGTAGTTTGTACAGACATGGGTTTCTCTGTTTACCTAGCCAGCTGGCTAATCTTGTAACAACTATAATTATGTACTATACTCGTATGCTGAAACGAGAAAAGATTATGCCAGCAGTAATATTTAAAACATCCTTCTGGGGCAGTCGGGTAGAAAGTGACGTTTTTTTGCCACAAAACTTTGCAGAAACTGCCGTATATTACTACTTTTAGCTTTTGATAATTCAAACTGATTAACGTCCTCTGCAAGCAAAATAACCTTGAAGGAAGTTTTATCGTGAATATTGAAAATTCATTTTTAGATTCTCTTGCTACGGCGTAGCAGGGTCTACGAAACATGACGTAATAACTACGTTTTAGCTCCGCGTTCGTATAACCGTGCAATCATGAAGTTATGTCATGGAGATAGGCAGAATGCTAAGGTCTGTCAATGTCCACTGCGACCACCAACCCAAGTGCCAAAGTGCCAATTGGCACTTTGTCTTGTCGGATTTTGTCATACAAAATCTGTCAAAAACTCACAACGGCGAGACCATTGAAACGTTTGTAAATTAGTAGACTTGGCCCCCTGATAATCAGTCAGTCAGACGGTTTTTTCAATTTAGCTACGGTTTTCTAGAAAAGCGGTGGCCGCCATATAACAGCTGCAGTTACTGTTGTCTTGAGAATGATGCTACCGTGGTTTGACTTTACGGCGTCAAAAACGCTCTCTAGGGAAACACCAACTCACTTGTATAAATAACGTGTCAGTGACGTTATTCGACGGTAAATTGCGGACGTTATGTGGTAGCCACCGCACTCTTAGGTAACCAAAACTTTACGGAAGTTTTGATGTACCTACATTTTCTGACAAACATTTTTCAGCCGTTCAATGCAACACATTTGTTAACATCAAGCCTTGTTTCCCAGAAGGGTTAGGCAGAAGTGTACTTAAAGTACACCCATATTTCGCCAGTTTTGTTTAAGTCCCATGTAATGGGAGGCGAGCCTATTGCCATACCGGGCATAATTCCAGCCTACGGGATGCTACTGAGAAAAAAAAAACAAAATTACAGCCAAACACCAAAATTATAGTTATCAAAAACTAAGAGCTTGTCTATGATTTCGTTATAGATCTGCCCACCCTCCGTATGAGTGCACCCTCTGACGCACAACGACCCTTACCTATTTCATATTTACGTGTTGTGAACAAACACTTATATATCCTGGTCGTAAGGAACATTGCTTTGTTGCGGTTCCGACGTTACCGGTACGTTTTTCGACGATTACCTACGATGAAATGAGCATTGCTTCAATGAAAAAAAAATCAATTTGATGCGACAATTATTGTCGTAAATATTTTCTCATTTCTATAACATTAGTAAAATCATTCTGTTTGCATTGTTTTATATCTACTTATTTAAGATAGTTAATTGATTCAGGCGTGACTTGCGGAAATCCATTATAAAATACAATAGACGTAGTTATATTTAGTAACCTATTCCGCTTAACTATTCCTCAACAGTCATAAAAAACCCTGTAAGAAATCGACACGTGTTTCACCTTTCAACGAGGCATCCTCCAGTCATGAACATAAACACAACGTGTCTGAATGCATTTCACCATAACTAATGAAGTAATCTTTGATATTATATAAAACAATTTTTCCTCATTATGTTATAAAAATTGGTCACTCTGATAGTTTTCCAAAGACTATTAAAGACAACATAAGTGTCAGGAATTTGTGTTTTATGTTTTATCTGAAATTTCTCAGTAGCACCCCGGAGTCTGGATTTTTTCCCGATTGGTAGCAATAATGTGGGCCTCTTACATGAGACTTAAACGTAACTAACGAAATATAGCTGTAAATACTATAAGTACACCTCTCTGACTAATCTTTCTGGAAATACAGGGGTGATGTTATGTTATTTTATCTTTTATTTTGCAACGGTTTTATTAATCAACGAGAGAGCTCATCCCAAGCTGTAGGTAGCAAAGGGTGTCTCAGATACATCATCATCCGTCCAGGCTTTTCGCAACTATGTTGGGGTCGGCGTCCAGTCTAACCGGATGCAGCTGAACACAATTTTACATGGAGCGACTGCCTGTCTGACCTTCACAACGCAGTTACTGGGTAACACGATAACCCTTGGTAAGACTGGTTGTCAGACTTTCGGGCTTTTGGCTACCCGTAACGACTGTCAAAGCGATCTGTCGACCTTTAAGTAACAGTAAAATAATTTATTAAACCGTGTCGATGGCTTGCAATGAGGTTATTAATTGCAAGGAAAATATTGATATCAAGCTTTATAATTACTTGTGGACGGACTGTGCCTGTAAGAACCGTCTTCAAACCGCAATTAGTATATTGTAATTGTTGATTAATGGTGTTTACAGGTCATGTTGTTTACATTATAAAATGCATATGCATTGCATTCTGTACCTACTATTTTCATTGGTATTTTTCAATTGAATCTCAACAAGGCTTTGGAAGTTTGTTACTAAACTGAGCGCTGCTTGAGCGGGCATTTCCCGTATTTTGAAGGGCATTCGCTTATTCGCTTCATAGATACTTATCTCAGTCTCAATCTGTCAAAAAATACCCTTAATTTTCCTAAATTTTTGACAAGTTTTTGACCTTGGTTGTCGTTTAGATGAGATAGCAACTGTGTTGCAACTACATTTTTAACGTTTTTAAATACGGGGCCTTCTGAATACTTTTAGGAATGGTAAACGATCGGTAGATTATATAATGGAATTACTAATACTGCTACTGCTTTAGTGTGTTCCCATTCCAAATCAATATACCATCACGTAAGTTATATTTTACCCTTTCACATGATTTCAAATATCATTTTTATTTCGTTTGGATAAAGCGTTTAACATACGAATGTACAAGTTACCTCATGTAAATGAGCTATTAATTTTAACGACTGTGCTCGACTGTCGTTAAAAATGGCCGTAACGTGCAGTTGTATGTGATTTTAATATCCTTACGTTTGAACCTTATGAGTTCAACCGTAGTGGAAGTAACCAATAAAATATGGAGTTAGGTTAAAAGTAAAGCTTAAGCCCTTTGCACACACACGTTTTTCTCGACATGTAAAACTACGGTTCATTCGACGTGTGACACGGTCGGCAGTGTTGTATGCATTACTATGGAAGCTTGTTGACGGACACGGTTTTTCTACGACGCGGTTTATACGCGGTACCGTAAAGAACTCGTGAAACAAAGGGCCTTATTGTGCAACTAACGACCCGCCCCTACTTCGCGTAAAATGCGTCTTTAATCACCAAACTTATCTTTAATAATGGTGATAGGCTGTGTTTCCTGAAAGTCTGAAAGATCACAGCTTGTTTACTCTTTGGTTACATCAATGATCTATATGGTATTTTTTGGGGGACACAGGATTTAGAATTGAAAAAGGCTCTTTCCCATCTAACTGAAACTTTTTCAAACATGATCAAGTCTATCCTAATAAAACGGCTACTTCCGCTCTCATCCTCACACCGAGAGACGAAGCGGTCGCCGCTTCAGTCCTTTCAGTTTCGTTCCCACAATTAACAATAACGCCAAATGAAGTGTTCCACCGAATTCATCGCAACAAACATATATAATATTTTCTTTCTCTAAAACTATCTACTATCTCATCCCCCCTCAAACCCCCCATAATACATCTGTGTGTGTGGAAAAATTCGTACTTGCTACCCTTATAGGGCCACCCCCTCCCCCCGCCGCTTTCACGGTTCTAATTTTTGGGGAATTTGGGGCATATTCGTAAATATGAAATGGAAAAAATATTTCGCATGTATACGTAATTTGGACTGTGTTGTATGTGTGTTAAGGTTGAATTTCCGGTGTTAGGGAGTTCGAAAAAAAATTACTTCATATGTCGTCCTTAAGACGGAGCGCGCCGCGCTTCGTATGTGTGTTGCGAACATGGCGGTCGTGGAGTCGCTGTTAATTATTGTCATTGACTGTTTTTTTTATATATTTTTATGATACATTAATTAATTTTAAATTCGAATCTGCAATCATTGTATAGTGTTTAGAAGGAAATAATTTCAATACAAGTCATGGTTGTATAACGCTCTAAAACCAAAAGTTCTTGTACACATAAATATTGGTTAAATTCAATTAAATAATAAGGACGTCTTCTTTAATAATTAATTAACAGTTAATTAATGATTCCGCATTCAATTAAATGCAAGGCAGTCAATCCCTGAAACTCCTTAACCCTCCGTGCGTATAAGAGCCTATTGAGCCACAACCCACATAGTACAGAACTACAGATACTAGAGGCCATCATGGAAACTATGTAACAGTTAAGTCACAAGAAATCACCCGATATTGAATATAAAAACCAACTGTCTTTTGTCGCTGAGACAAACAAGTTCCTACTCGCCGTTGGTGTGAGCAGTCAGTGATCAACTGGTATCTCTTTTAACTTATACGGAACCTACAATCTTTTGTACGTTTCTTGAGCGAAAATCATTCCCTCATCGGGGTGGTGTAGTGGGACAGGTGCCTTCTGCTAATCAAAATAACAACCATGAGTCAAATCAGTTTTTTACTGATTACCTATTTATCGTCTTTATTCGAAAACATCAATCTATTAATCTAAGCCCTGGTTCCAGTTACTTAGAGTGTTGTATTTACTACATAGAAAAGCAAGTAAATAATTATACACAAAACAGTTTTTCTTTAGCAGAGGCCCTTGGGCGGCTTTAAAACTCTGATACCTGAGGGCTTAGACAAGTGACAATCGCTTTGAAAGCGTTTCGTATTTCTACAACGACTTTCAACAGGATTGACATAAGTTTTCCGATTATTATGTCAGTCCTATACATTTTTGCCATTCCGAAAAAAAACACAAAAATTAAATACCAAAAATTATAACCGACTCCACGCATTTCATATTCCATCACCGAGCAATATATATAGCTCAGGCCGTAGCTATACGAACAAATATATTATATTTTCCTATATGTTAGTTCCATCATTTATACTTTATTACTATATATATATAGCAACTATTTATATATCAAAGTATTGTAGTAGTGTGTGTGTCGTACGCACAATGGGGAGGAAACTCAATTAAACATTTGCTCTAATAAGAATCTTGAAGATTTGCTAACGTTTTATTATTATTTTTTCTTAGCAATGCAGAATTTTTGGAATGTTTGGCTTGTCTTCAAAATCCTGTAGTGTCGTAAAATTCTTGTTTATGGTTGGTAAGACGAGGAGCTTCCTTGAATTGTGACGGGTACTTTTTGGTGAAAGATTGAGCATATCATCATAATGCCTTATGTCTATGGCATCTACTTCAGTATCTTCACGCTAGAGCGTAAATGGGCAAGACAATAGGGGGAAATCGAAAACTGAAAACCTGTTTCAATTCAATGTCAAAATCGACTATTATTGTTAAGTCCTAGGCATTTAATAGGTATTAGGTACCTAATACCTAATGTAAGGTAACTTCTATACATATTATAAATTAAACTCGCTTTTCGTGTTTGTCTGTACGTCCGCGTTGTTCTTCTAAACCACGCAACAGATTTTGATGAGGTTTTCAACATCTTTTAGAGAATTTATTCCAGAAGGTTTATGGTTTTTACTAACAAAGTTACTTATACCTAAGAAATATCGATGTTTTGACAAGTCGTAAAAACCGTGCGAACCAGGAGCGGGTCTCTAGTCAATATCAATCAATAATCAATCAATATCAATATATCAATAATAATAAATTATAAATTCGAAAGTAACTCTGTCTGTCTGTATGTTACCTTGTCACGCCTAAACCACTGAACGGATTTCGATAAAATTTGGCAAGGAGGTAGATGGCATCCCGGGGAAGGACATAGGCTACTTTTTATCGACATACCACGCGGGCGAAGCCGCGGGCAGAAGCTAGTTTAAAATATTTTGATCTGTGCTTAAGACATGAATCGTGAAATACTTATTGAATTTGTACAAATCAGATTCTTAACAAGATAAACAAAAAGATTACTTAGATAATTATGAGGACGTTACAACATGCTGAAAGTTCTAGAAAAAAGTGGTTAAAAACTCTTCTTAGAAATGTTACAAATTAGCGAAGCAACAGCCGAGGTTCAAACACACGACCCCTCGACCACCAATCCGACATGACACCTCACTTACGTCAAAGGTCTTACGGAAGTTACATGTCAGTCACTCCCCATAGTCCCCATACAATAGGTTTGACTGTCCCCTACGGGACTCACAAGCCCCCAAGTCCCCAAGCGTAGGGGTAACTTGGAATTCGTATATTTTCTTGATTAAAGACGCTTGATTACTACCTACCCCACTTTTCTAGTGAAAGCTTACTATTTGTATGGTTTCCATGAGTAGGTATGTAGATAATAACGTTATAATAACGTGTGTCTCGCTAGCCATTCTTTGTAAAGACAACTTATTTGGTTCCAAATGCGCTCACAATATCCTAACGCGAATAAGTTTATTTTTGCGTTACATTATATTTCAATGAAATTAGACAAAATCTTATTTTATCTCTTATTATTATAAAACTCTAGGTTCAAAAATCAAATTACTTAAAACTATTACCACGTACTATCGGACAAAAAAAAATATTCACCCTCATGAGATACTACACTCAAGACTGTTTTCCCTTTAGAGGGAAGCAGAACCTTTGTCAGAACTACAACATTAAGGTAACGCCATCTAGCTTGAACAGTGAACACTAATAAGGAAGTTTGTACAGCTAATATTCGAAAACTTGGTAATAGATGGCGCTAGTTGAAACATTTACTCGAAACCTACATTGTTTTTATTACAGTTAAAAGATGTCACTAAAATAAAAACAGCATATTTTATGATTAAATTATTTTCAGATTTTCACACGAGTTTAGCGCTGTAAGTACAAAAATGTTTTTTATTCATTGTACCAAATTAAAACTTAAATTAAAATTAAAGTTTTAAAACTGTTTAAATAAAACCAAAGACATACGTTTCCATCCGTATCTGTCAATCACTGTCAATCACAAGGAAAACTCTATGATCACAAGACAAACGACATATTAGTCAATCATGTTTGAAAGAAAAATACCAAAAAATCATGATGCCGTTTAGAACAGCGGTTTATATACCTAACATGAAGCCGAAAACATCAACACCGACATTGCAACGTAAATGGTAATTACAACCACCTCAAGTGGAGTCTCAAGAAGAGGCCCCATTTGGATGCAATGTCCTACTACCGACCAAGATGATACCATCCCAGGTCTTGCCTTCATCTTACCTTTGGACCAGCTGATTGTGGCTAAAAGAAGAGATAATTTACACGATGTTATAGGCCAAAGCGGCGTCGCATACACAATCTTTAACAGTGGAGGGCAAAAAGTGTTCCTAGCCGTCTTAAAAAAACGTTTTAGACAGTTCGACGTGACGATATTCAATATCTATGGCAACGAAATTATAAATGTTAAGAAGCCGCCTCATTTTTGTGCAAAGGAAGTGTTGGTGTGGGCTCCTCCTGGGCAATTTTTGGGTTCTGTCCGCGCGCGCGCCAGCTGCATCAGCACCTACGTCGTTAGGGACGAATATGGCGAAAAAGTTTTGAAGATCTGCGCTGAAGGCTTGTTCCACTATGTGTACAAGATATACGTGATTTCATATGCAGAGCCTCCTATCGGCGACCTGCAGAATCAGTTCCCTATGCTCGACGAGGAGAACGTTCGAGTCACCTTCCCCAAGGAAATTAACATCAAAGCTAAAGCTGTGCTGCTTGGAGCGTGTTTTCTGATTTGGCCCTCAAAGAATTGAGTAAGCCTTCATTATTTGCTTTGTAAATTTTATATACAATACATTTTCCGACAGTAAAACAATTGCATTTTTTGGCAGTCTTGGTGCTCATCTTCTAGTGTTAAGGCTCCTTCCACTAATCTTTCTTTCTGTGATGATGTCACAGGCAACACTTACCGTATTTATTTGTGGCTTATATCATTACTAGCTGCGCCCCGCGGTATCACCCGCGTAAGTTTCGATCCCGTGGGAGTATCGGTATAAAAAGTATCCTATGTGTTAATCCTGGTTTTAACTATCTGTTTGCCTAATTTCATCCTAATCCATTCAGCCGTTTTTGCGTGAAAGAGTAACAAACAGCCATCCATCCATCCATCCATACTTACAAACTTTCGCGTTTATAATATTAGATTAGATAGATATGCTTGAACAGTAAACAACTAAACCTGATTATGTAACCATTATTATACCTATATAGTCTTATGAACTCTCATTATTGGAATTGCTTAGCTAACAGAGCCCAAATTGCGTAATACACGATCAATCACAATCTGAATCATTTTGAAACAGATACCTACTAATCCATTGCTTCCAAAGTAGAAAAAAAAATCTGTTTACCAACGTAAATATCGCAATGAATGTTGTTGAACTGTCAAAATGTGTTACGCAAGATAGTAGGTTGCCTAGTAACGTTGGTTGTAGTTAACCGCAGATTTATAAGGAAACTATATTATAAACAGCGCTACTGAATTCTTCTAGAAGTTCTACTTATTGCGTTTGAAAAATACTATTTTTCATTTCTTGTTTTGCGCCTACGAAATTATACAGAGCAATCTGCAGATTCATGTTTCACAAGGCGCTACGAATAAAAGAAAACAACAAGTTATTAAAAAAAATGCTCTATTATAGTAACGAATACTGAAATCAGTCTTGTTCACAAATTAAAAGTAAAACATTTAATTACGAAAATTAATTAACTTCAAAATATAATTCTACTTTCTACGTTTCTTCTGCGGAGACTTAGCGGTCGCTTCTTCTTCAGTATTTCCATTGACTTCTTGTTCTTCTTCATCGTGCTGCTTCCTCCTCACAGGTCCCGTGTGAGTTATAGGAATGGCTCTTTCGTCTTTACTCTCTGAAATCTTCGGAGCTACCACCGTCAGCACACCATCAGAAGATAATCTAGACTCCACAGTTTCAGGATTGCAACCTTCAGGGAGAGCATACCGACGCTTGAACTGCCGCGACACATATCCATGGCCATCCTTCCTCTCTTCATGTTTCCCTTCTATCACCACGTATCCATCAGAAGTCTTGACAGAAATCTCTTCAGGATCAAAATGCTGGACGTCCAAGTTGACCTGGAACTTGTCTTTGTCGCATTTAATGGTGGATCCGACGTCACGGGCAACCGCAGCCAGGTTCTTCCACGGACGAAGGTATTTTCGCACGGAGAGCACTGGACGTTCGACAATATCCGTTAGAAAGTCGTCTGAAGAGAGGTCCAGGCCGAAGAGCTGGTCTTGGAGACGACGAGGTCGTAGGTCATCCAATAAGTATGGTAGAAGCGCCATTGTTCTAAAAGTTGATAAGTAGGTACTTGAAACTCTCTCAGATCACTCAAATTGCTTGTTGTAGTTTGTTTTGTTGACTTGACTCGACTCAAATAAATCGTACTCGCTCTCTTGCGTTTAGTTCAATACTACCACCAGTAGAGGCGCGCATCGCTTTTATATTTCCTGCCAACAAAGTAAGAGAATTCGAGTAACGTCGATAACATTAGAGAATGTTTTCGAAGACTTGATAAGCGACATCTGCCAGCGAATAGCCACTACAATATGGTTCAACTTTGCAGTATCTATTCACCAAAAGATGGCGCTAGCGTTAGGTTCATTATAACTGTAACGGTTGTGAAAAGCAATGGTTTCCTTGTGTAATTTAATATTTTTGTAAAATCTGTAGCATGCCCAACATAAAGTTACTCAAATACTCATTACAACAAAATGGGGTCAGACATTTATTTTCCTACTTCACACTAGAGGGCATAATAATCTACTGCTGAGTCTGCATATTATAAGCAACAGGACCTTCCGTTTCCATAGAACATTGTGTGAAGATCACAGAGCAATGTATAATACTGGAAAGATGCCACATACTGTGAAATAATCCAGAAAATAGAAAGAAACTTCACCAACTGCGCACTGAATCAATACAGTCATACCTACTTGAGTCCGAGACTTGAGTTGACTCACACCAACATTTAGGCATTGTCATCTTTCGACATCTTCAACAAAGGAAGATTGGAAATTAGAAAGAAACAAATGCTAGGTACTCGTAAGATGCAGAATCAAGATTTACATAACTTGTTGATTGCCCTATAATCATTCTATTTTAGGTCATGTCATTGACCTCGCCGGCTAGGTCTTATCATTTGCATGAAATGTAAGACTTCCTTCTTGCAATGTAAAATAGTAAATTCCTAAAGCACATTGTTCTGATGAATTATAATTTATTAACGGTTTTCCGGGCTATTATTTTGTGTATATTTCAATGTCAACTTCATTCATTTTTATAAATAAATTAACCTAAAAATGAACACCACGTGTAATGCCGTCATTGAACGTACCGGTAGATAATTCGTAGCGCGCGAATATTTTATTCATGTCAGGCGATATTCTGATGATGATAAGTTGATGACATTTTTGAGAACAAATTGCAAGATACAAGTTAACATTAATTGGAAGCAGAGGTACGGAAGTAAGTTTTGAACCCGACTATGGGGGACTAGATAAAACATCAATGAAACATTGTGTAATAATTTAATACAGCATCGCAAGCATTTGCATTGTACCTAAGTACTATGTGAAATAGGTATCCTACACTGTAACAGCGTATCTATAGCTGTGCCTATAGGGAGGGACTTCCTTTTAAACAACGAAAATATAACATTTAGGTAATTAATTTGTATAACTACATCAAACTTACACAAGCATCATTTCAAGTTGCTTATCACATTCCGGTATTAGGTAGTCATCTAATTTAGCCTACAATTCAATGGAACCACACATTCACACCCTAACGGCGCTTAGTAACAGAAGAATGTTCCAGAAAACGTTGGCTGTTTTATTTTATTGATTTTATGGCATGCAGCCTAAGCATGGAGCATTCAGTTGCAGATTGCAGACTTGCCAATGCAAGGGCAAGTCATAACTTTTAGGTAATAGGTAATTATATAAAAAATACAAGGGTAAATAATAGAGGTTAACAATGGTAGGCTTTAAAAAATCGTTAGAAACTACTATTTGTTTTTTTTTAAGTACATACCTATTTAAATAAAGTAGTAGGTACCTACCACGGAACAGAAAATTTCTGTTCTGTGGTACCTACCAACCTAAGCTTAGGGGAATAAATAATCTGATGTCTCCTGGATGTCCCTAAAAAAAACCAACCAAAGTAAAAGCGACACGTTTTACAAATTTGGATTTATCTAAGTAGGTAAATAAGTACCTAGGTACCTAAGTAAATTAAAGTCGGTCTATAGCCGATTATCCGTTCCTACAAAGAATTGTCTAGAACTCTAGAAACGCATTGTTTCCGGTGCCGGCAAATTGGTTATTCGAGAATGCTCCGTAAATACATTATTAACTTGCAATTGTATTGAAAAACACGCTACAAATAAAAATGTGCAATATTAAGGTGCATGTATTCGGATCATTGTGTTCTTTTAGAGGGCATGGATCTAAAATAAAACACCTGCAAAATACCTAAGTAATAATCAATACAGTGTCTAGTACTAAAGTTCAAAGTTGCCAGCCTTTGTTGATAAAAATTGAGGTTTGATTTTTCTACAATAAAACGTACAATTTATTGAACGTGAATGAAATCCATACCTACTGATTTAGATTTAGTTTAATTTTGTTAGAAGAATTTTTCTTTATCAAAGCGGTATGGTAATTAGCGAATGGTAATTTGATAATCCAGCATTGTGGCCGTGCAGACTCGCTACCAAAATTGCACAGATAGACAAAACTTTTACTTAAATCTTTCGAAGTGAGTGTGCCCCAGCATGAATCAATCAATCGAAAAACAGAATATTCCGTTTAAAATTACACTAGTCTACAAATACACGTCTAGTTAGATATGAGAACTATTAAACCAGAAATCCAGTCGAAAGACTAAGAAAATAAACGTTCAAAATTATCTGAATTTAGCCAGAGAGAAGAAGTTATTCTTGTGGGGAACAGGAACAGCGTTAAAAAAACAATAAAACAGCCATTGTGTCTCGTCAATATCGTGTCCGCGGGACGTGAGAGTAATTCATGATCGATTCGACACGCAAAAGAATAGTCTTCGATTATTGATTTGCAAGAACTCTACGTATGTTAAGTTCTTTCGATAATCCCCTAATTCAGTGTTCTGCCTCTTATCTTACCGAAACTACCATACCAATTTATAATCTTCAGAAAAAGTTGGGATTCTACGGAAAAAAATACTTACCTACCTATTCTAAAAAGAATAAATAACAACAAATTATTTTCTGGTATCCCCGAACATTTCATTGAACTTGACATAAATGTTACCCCGGACGCAACTAGCGCTGATGACGGGCAGAAGTCGAACTACAAACCGGATGTGGTTCGAAGATTCTAGTAGGAACCAATAAAGTAGCCTAAATTATATGTTCTTGAATGGAATTAACAAGTGCGATATTTTTTAATGCAGTATTTTGGTCTAAGCTTCTGATTTAGACCATGTTTTGCAATACTTTCATACAAAATATAAAAGTTTGGACAGATTCTAGAGATGGATCTCGAACGTTCTAGAATGTTTCACAGAAAATCTTTACTGCGACGCTAGCGCCACCGCTCGTCGAGTAGTGTATTTACAAAAACCGTAGTAGGTGCTCTAAACATTTTCAGAAAATTCCCTTTTCTACCGACTTTTAAAAAGTAGGCGACTTGTATTGAAAAATAGTTTTGTAGGCTATTATTAGGTATTGTTAACTTGTTATACAGCGATACCTTACCTGTGTAGTGCTCGGAACGTTATACAAATTGTTCTTTTTTTTAGGTACCAAATATTTTATTTATGTAACACTAAGTAGGTAATCAATAAAATTGTTAATTATTGTAAAATTAGATTATTACTTATTTCATATAATTAATAATAATCACTGAAAAAAAGAAATCTTCAGACTTCTAATCTAGTCTTTGCTGCGTTTAATTGTGTATTTACACAATTACATGTTTGTGTACTGGAATGAATAAAAATCACTTATTCACTTTTGTGCATAAGTAAAATAATTTATTTATTTATTTATTAATCAACCAACTTATATTTACAGTTGCACCACACATATAAGTTAACGGTCAGTATCTGTTAGGAATTACATATAAAATTAGATTAACATAGTCTTATAAACTAGACAAAATTCGATGAAATACAATTATTTAAATTAATCAAGATTAGGTGAAATTAGACAAAATTAGACAAACTTAGTTAAGATTCGATACAATTAGATAGAATTGGCAATAAATTATTAATAAGTAGCAAGATACACTAATTTAATTCACAGTCACTCCAAACTCCAAAGAGATTGTACTGGGAGTGGCAATGGACTCCAGGTAACGAGTTGCAGTGTTCAGGAATCTCAGTTCAGTACTCGCAAAGATATCTAAGGATTTGTCATACAGCAAAATGTTGTTTTAATGTAGTAATGGTGCAGTAATGGTGTTTTGTTAACTGACTTTATGTTTTAACGTCAACGTTAATCGTGTAGAATACATTGTGCTTGTTTTAGAAGTTCATTGTAGCAAATCGCCCACTGTTTCGAGCCCCTGACGGGTAGCGCGCCAAATCTAGAAAGTTCTACTCGCTCACAGATGGCGCCTGCGTATCGAGTCTATAAAAGGTTTCTGACATTCCGCCCGGCGTCATTTAATTCAAGAAAAGCGAAGTGAGAGATACGCTGCGATTCCACGCGATCTTACAACACGTGTATTAAAAAACCGCGCTAGTCAAGTCAAGAAGTATTCTACTGTGCTTAGTTTACAAGTTTAACTTGAGGACTATTTTAAAATAAGTGAAACAGTCAAAATGCCCGAAGAAATGCAAACCGATGTCGCGGAGGTGGAGACCTTCGCCTTCCAGGCGGAGATCGCCCAGCTCATGTCCCTGATCATCAACACATTCTACTCCAACAAAGAGATCTTCCTTCGTGAGCTGATCTCCAACTCTTCAGACGCCTTGGACAAAATCCGGTATGAGTCACTCACCGACCCATCGAAGCTGGACAGCGGCAAGGAGCTCTACATCAAGATCATTCCCAACAAAAGCGAAGGTACACTGACTCTTATTGATACCGGTATCGGTATGACCAAGGCTGACCTCGTCAACAACCTTGGTACCATCGCCAAGTCGGGAACAAAGGCGTTCATGGAGGCTCTTCAGGCTGGCGCTGACATCAGCATGATCGGTCAGTTCGGTGTGGGTTTCTACTCGTGCTACCTGGTCGCTGACCGCGTGACAGTCCACTCAAAGCACAATGACGACGAGCAGTACGTATGGGAGTCGTCTGCGGGCGGCTCTTTCACGGTGCGCCCCGACCACGGTGAGCCCCTCGGCCGCGGAACACAGATCGTTCTCCACATCAAGGAAGACCTCACTGAGTATCTTGAAGAGCACAAGATTAAGGAAATAGTAAAGAAACACTCGCAATTCATCGGCTACCCCATCAAACTGATGGTGGAGAAGGAACGCGAGAAGGAGCTCTCTGACGACGAGGCTGAGGAGGAGAAGAAAGAGGAAGAGAAGGAAGACGACAAGCCCAAGATCGAGGACGTAGGAGAAGATGACGAGGAGGACAAGAAGGACAAGAAGAAGAAGAAGACCATCAAAGAGAAGTACACAGAGGACGAGGAGCTCAACAAGACCAAGCCCATCTGGACACGCAACGCTGACGACATCACACAGGAGGAGTACGGTGACTTCTACAAGTCCCTCACCAATGACTGGGAGGACCACCTTGCTGTCAAGCACTTCTCCGTTGAAGGTCAGTTGGAGTTCAGAGCACTCTTGTTCGTGCCCCGCCGTGCTCCCTTCGACCTGTTCGAAAACAAGAAGCGCAAGAACAACATCAAGCTCTATGTCCGCAGAGTGTTCATCATGGACAACTGTGAGGACCTCATCCCCGAGTATCTGAACTTCATCAAGGGAGTGGTCGACAGCGAGGACTTGCCCCTCAACATCTCCCGTGAGATGCTCCAACAGAACAAGATCCTCAAAGTAATCAGGAAGAACTTAGTTAAGAAATGTTTAGAACTCTTCGAGGAGTTGGCCGAAGACAAGGAGAACTACAAGAAGTATTATGAACAGTTCAGCAAGAACCTGAAGCTTGGCATCCACGAGGACTCTCAGAACAGGTCCAAACTGGCTGACTTGCTCCGCTACCACACATCCGCCTCTGGTGACGAGGCATGCTCCCTCAAGGAGTATGCTTCCCGCATGAAGGAAAACCAGAAGCACATCTACTACATCACTGGTGAGAACCGTGACCAGGTCGCCAACTCTTCATTCGTTGAGCGTGTCAAGAAGCGTGGTTATGAAGTTGTATACATGACCGAGCCCATTGATGAGTACGTAGTACAGCAAATGAGGGAGTACGATGGCAAGACCCTTGTCTCAGTCACAAAGGAGGGTCTGGAACTCCCTGAGGATGAGGAAGAGAAGAAGAAGCGCGAGGAAGACAAGGTCAAGTTCGAGAATCTCTGCAAGGTCATGAAGAACATCCTTGACAACAAAGTTGAGAAGGTTGTTGTATCCAACCGTCTGGTTGAGTCCCCGTGCTGCATTGTCACCGCGCAGTATGGCTGGTCTGCCAACATGGAGCGTATCATGAAGGCCCAGGCTCTCCGTGACACGTCCACCATGGGTTACATGGCGGCCAAGAAGCACCTTGAGATCAACCCTGATCATTCCATTGTTGAGACTCTGAGGCAGAAGGCGGAGGCTGACAAGAACGACAAGGCTGTGAAGGACCTCGTCATCCTGTTGTACGAAACTGCTCTACTGTCATCTGGCTTTGCTCTTGACGAGCCCCAGGTGCATGCATCCCGCATCTACCGCATGATCAAGTTGGGGCTTGGCATTGATGAGGACGAGCCTGTCCAGGTTGAGGAGTCGAGCGCTGGAGACGTGCCCCCACTAGAGGGTGATGCCGATGATGCATCCCGCATGGAGGAAGTAGATTAAAATCTCAAATCTCAGCTTTTAGCCATGTTGTAATGGTGTTTATGTGATTGTATCGCGAAGTTATTTTGTGCACTGGTGTACAGCCAAAGACTGATTTAGTTCAAATTCCATTATTCAAAATAAATGGTAATATTAACAAATTACTTTCTTGGTTTTATTCCCTGAACCCTTACACACCACACACTCATAAAGTGGCAAATAATAAATGTTTATTATAGTACATTCTAACAAACGATTATTATTATTTATACATAGAAAACTAGCAATTATTCAATTCAAATCAGGTTTTTAATTACTTATTATTTGCCACCTATGAATGAGTAATACACACAATGGGCTTATGTTTGCTATGCTTCAATGACTTGAAGCGAAAGCTGAAAGCTTTCAGTAGGGTCACTGAACCATGTGCCAACATTACCCATTGTGTGGAGATGCAGAACATCGCACACACACTTGTCTATGCAGCCGTCGGCACGCATCATCGAGGGCCCCTGAGAGATCTCCCTAAAGCACCTATGTTCTGTGCCTGGTATAGTCGAGCAAAATTGACACTACAAATTTGCTATTGTACAGACTACAGCCATTACATAAAACTACAACTGTCAGAAATTCAGAATGACAGAGGAGGCCTCGTGTGTCTCAGGACTCTCAGGTCTCAGCAGAGGCAAGGCAACGGTATAGGTACCTACGCTGATAATGTTATTCCTAACTGAGGTGAGACAGGTAGGTAGATATTGCTCTATGACCTAGGTAGGTAGGTAGTTAGGAAGGTACCTACCTACTACCTGAGAATTGTACACTGAAATACAACTACAAGGAATGAAAATTAGTCAGGGTCGTTGTCGCCGATGGATGCGGACTGTATTTATTATCTATCTACCTAAAGCCTGAGCCTAAAGCCACAGACTAATTAGTCTCCTAAAGCTGACTTGTCACTATGAGATATAAATATTACATCTTGATGATCTTGAGACATAATTTTTAATTATGGCTCACCGTACTTTTCATAGAAAAAAAACAAAATAAATATAAAAAACTTATCTATGGTACTTTTTACAAGAACCGTTTAGATGTACAGACGCCAGCAGGTCAAGCTACCCGAAACTGTCAGATTTTCCCAATCAACCTTGAACCTTAATGCTTTAGCGATAAAGTTGAAAATCTATTAAAGAAATTTGACAGATTGTAGTAGCTTGATGTCGCGCCACGTCGTCGTCGCGCCGAGCGCGAATACAAGTCCGACGCGGCGGGGCGCGGCGCGACGGGACGTCGGACTTGCTTGTATTCGCGCTCGGCGCGACGCCGAGCGCGGCGGCTCTGTGTGGCGTCGTCCATAGTAACTAGTACATTACAACTGCTCAGCGTCGCGTCGCCGTCCGGTCACGCCGCGCCGCGCCCGCTGTGTGCAGCGACCTTTAGTGCATCCCCCTTTGTCGTTGGTCCCGCCGCCGTTGGATCTTTGACAGTCGTTACTGATAAAAAGGCTTGATGGTCTGTTCTAAGAGTTCAAAATGGCGATTGACAGAACAATGCTACCAATCGCGTCACAGGACAAGTTCGAAATAATAGGTACAGTGTACTGTACACATGTAGTAAACAGGAGAATGCCCTCGGCATTTGGTGTCAAAACATGGCACTACTTGGCTCTCGGCCGTTTTAGTAAAAAAAACGTTTCCGTGAATGCGTACAAAACACGCACTCACGAACATCGCGTTTGTTGGCTTTTTGCCAAAATAAAAGGAAGCTTTTTTTTACTACTTGCACTTATATGAGCGCATTTTACCACATTTTTTCTTTTAAAGACTAGTGCACATTATTGCACAGCCGCAACTGCCCGAGACGCATCGCATTGCAAATGCAAGACAAAAAAGCCCGGTGATATTTTTCATGATTTTATTTAACCACTTTGTCGCCGTGATTAATATGTATATCCATGCCAAATTACACCTTTCTGCTGACAGACAGACGGACATGGCGAAAATATAAGGGTTCCTTGTTGAATATGGAGCCCAAAACGAAAAAACGAAAGTGATGTCGAATGTCGAATTATTTTTTTAGCGACGTGTTGCGTTTGCGACTGGTTGCGGTTGTGAGTTTTGTGACCCATTATTATGATATTATAACAAACCTTTGATACAAAATTATTCAGGAAACATCTTGAGATCAGCATCAACAGATTTGAAAAGTAGTCGTAGAGTATATATTTTTTAAATGCCTGAAAAATAAAACCACTTGATAAGTTATAAATTGACTTTATTAACAAACAGTTACAATACCGACTTTGATCCTACAAATCATTAAACAAATACTGAATATTTTTTGAGACAAAGGTGCATAAATCTGGTTTAGCGTACTTGCTAGTATTTTAAACATTTTCGTCGAACTTATAAGTCTTTCCATGGGTATGCTTTTAGCTAATTCTTGGTCTGCATTCATGATTCCTGAAATAGGTGAATCATCCCTTATTTGAAGAACTCTTGTAGTAGATGCCACTTGTGGTTCTAAACAATAACAGACGAGTCCATCTGGAGTACATCCAGCTATGAATTTCATTGATTTCTTCAGTCTATAGTGGCTAAAGGAAGTCTTCTCGATCTTGCGGGAAATTTCCTGTTCTAAAAGCATTTCGACTAATTTAGAAGCACAATTCCCTCTTAAAGTTTCAGGCATGTACGCATTTACTATATTTTGATTTGGCCAGCTATCTAAAAGGCTCCAGTAATCAGTTACAAAGCATATCCAAGTGACGATAACATTAGACACGTCAGTTTTGTTGACTCCAAACATTTTACCTATTTCAAAATCAGGTTTGCTTCTTCGTAATTTTATGAGCAACATCAGAAACTGATCTTCTGCAGATAAGTTATTTACCTTTTTCGATAGGTATTTGATCTCATTGGCCATTGGCATCAGGGTGGATAACAGAAGTGTAAACTGAGCATAGTTGTCTAAACCTGTGTAGAACAGTACAGACTCATCATCAGATAGTAAATGTTCTGTGTTAGCAAATAACCTCAGACAGTTCGATGTTTGTGTTTCTTGAGTGACCTGTTTGATTTTCGAAGAATGAGATTTTACAGTTCTAGAGACCAGAGTCTTATCAAACCTTTTACAAGTTTTATGGCGTTTCCTATTTTCTTCTCCGGCTACATTTAAACTTGACATAATGTTACTATTCAATGGAAAAACTGAAGGGACGGTAGACTTCTTTAGACGCCTACGTTGAAGAGGTTGTCCTGTAACATTAAAAATTAACCCAAAATACGCTTTGTAGACACGAGCCAGAGGACCTGTACAGACCTATACAACGTGCCGCTACAATGGCGACATTAATTTAACACACGGGTAGGGCTAGTGGCCAGTAAACATAAAAAATATAATTAAATAAAATAATTCGTAAATTGAAAAATTTAAATTTTCAAACAAACTAAATAATAAAAACATAACCACAATTGAGATCACTCTGTGTAAAAGATTCATTTGATGATTTCCCAAAATAAAAAATAAATAAAAAAAACAACTTTCGTACATTTTGTATTGTGAACCATCGTCCACAATTGACACACATCACATGCTAGGCAGACAGCACGCACGGCGCGGGCGGGTCCGGGCTTTTTATTTGTATTCGATTTTGAATGCGAAAATGCGTTGCGCTGCGGCTGCCGCTCAATGCAGCTGTATGCACTTGCCATAAACCAAACTATTATTTACTAACCAGTAGCTTGCCCGATTTGAACATAGTCGCTACGATGGAAGTGTTTGCGACATATCCTAGCTCCTTTTTTTGGAACAAAATCATCTCGTCCTATAGCTTTCAGCCAAGAATTCCTTAGCTTGGGATCTTTAGGAAATCGGTGGTTAGCATTGTTGCAGCAAAGTAGCACACTACAGCGTGTCATTGCTATATTTTTTTCGTAGTTATAGATGATTGTATTGACTGAATAATAAATATAAAATTTTTATTATTTATAAATAAACGATCATAACAAAACTTATTATTTTAGAATTTGGAAAATATAATAAATATGGACAATAAAACTCTAATTTGACATTATATTGACAATAGGACAAATGGGCTATTTTGTCACCACCCCAGAGTAAAAACCTCGCCGTAGGTGAGTATAATTCCTTGGTAAAAACAGTAGGTACCTATTTATCAAGGAATTAGTAAGTACCTACTAATATTATTAAAAAGTTTCATCGTCGATATAATTTGTAAAAGTGCCCTCTAGTATCGAGTGGCGGAAAAATGAAGTAGATTACGCCTTTTGTAGCATTATTTTTAGGAATGCCCAATCTAGAACGATTTTTTTTTAATATTTTGTAGAAATTTCAGTCGTGCCCCTAGCTAGTAGGTAGCCACATGAATGAATGCTCTAGAGAACTTCCAGTATTTTTTTGCGTACCTATAATAACTGCAACGCGAGCGACCTAGATTGACGTCATTGGTTGGCCCTGGATCAATACAATCTTGACTTCTCAAGATTTGCTAAAAATACGAACTATGTTTGGCAAGTCCAGAATTTGGAATGCAGTCGCTCTTTCTATTTTTTTTTTTGGCCCCTAAATTAATAGTATAGCAATACGACATACGATACATTATTGCTGAGAAAAGTTATTGTGAAACTTTTTTATGAAGCAAGCAAGGGCTCTCACTTTGAAAATCCAGAAGACAACGATCATTCAATGGTGAGACTGAACGTTCTAGAATCTTTACCGTTTCTTTCGTTGATTGTTAGCAGGGCTGGGCAGATGTATCACTATTATTACATTGTATTGTAAGTAATGTAACTTGCAAATACAAATAAATCTTTCCTTTTAAACATGGAACAGGTTTTCTAGAAGCGTCGTAAACTCGTCGGTATTTCCAAAAATGATTTCAAAAAGTAATTAGGCTATTGAATATTGATACGTTCAATGTGTTGAACGGTGCAAAAATCTGGTGACGGTTTTTGATTCACTATTGTAGTGATGATTAAGTACTGATTGCCTATTGTGCCTATTATGGCCATTTTCTTAGCACATAGAAACATTTGCAGATTCTCATGATTTTGGTTACGTTACAGCATTGTAGTACCTTTCCTACCGACGCTTTATGATTTCAAAGCTCAAAATAGTTGAATGAAGTTAGAAAAAAAAGAAGCGCCCTCCTTTGGCTGAGGGCGAACGAGACATGTCCGCGCGACCTCTAGCCACCCCCCCGAGCAGAGGGGTGAAGTTTCTCGAACGCGCGACACTGACCCGTATCTGAATAATGTCATGCCATGAACGTTCTAGATTGCGTAGGTGAACTTATGACGAAATTCTAATGGACAAAGTAATACAAGTTTTTTTTTACTATGCCTACCCCGCTCAATTTCTATGTTTATGCCAAATTGTCAACCCCATTAACCGGTTTTCTTTTTCCAAAGTCGGCAACCGGTGGCGCCGCCGGCAGCCAATTCGGGACACGGCGCCAGCAGTGGAGGCACTTCCAAAAAGGATTCAATTCTTTAAATTAAATCTAAGAAATCACGACACTCGGCCATCCGACGGCGCTCCGAAACACGCAATAATTTTTTTCGCCTAAGAAAATGGCCATAATAGGTACAATAGGGGTTTAGGTTGACTTTTTCTATACATCTATTTTTTATCCTAAAACGTATGTTCCGAATACCTATATATACACTTCTCATCAGAAAAATCGAAACAATTCCGTTTTTTTTTTACATAAATTCCTAAATATACACATTTTTCTGATAATCCTTACAAAACATAAACTTGCAAGGTGTTTCGATTTTTCTGATGAGAAGTATATTTGTACAACAAACATAACACAAATAATTACCTACTGTTAAAAAGTTAGGTGTAATTCATATGAATACTTATTCACTTAAACAGGTTTTAGTGGTAACTGCGCTTGAACAGCTGTTCATTAAAATAATGAAATTAAAAAAAAAATCGTAGGTGTATGTATACTGTATCATTTTTATTTCCGATGATCTCATAATTGGTAACCCTATTGCGCTTTTCCCTGACAGTAAAATTAAAAATCTAATATCTCGTTGTTCGGGGTTAATGAAACTTTATTTTGTGGTGAAATTATATTACAATTTAAAAAACATTACGCTCCTTCAGGGGCAGTCGGGCAAAAAGGGCGGTGCGTTTTTAAAATGAGAATAAGTAATTAGTTGTAAATTAACCGTTTTAAATATATTATATTTAAAACGATTTTTAGACCACAGATACGGTTTATTTACATAGGTACAACTAAAGCAAGAACCACTAAAAGATGAGAGTGAAGGAACCTATCCTATTTCCAAAATACCTCATTCTGACACTCTGACGGTATATTCTAACGTGTCCTACGTATTTTACTGGGGAAGATAAAAACTGCCTGAAAAATGGGGTGCGGACTCGTGGTCACATCGTTGTAACACCAGTGCACAGATATTATAATACTACGACCATTGTGACTAATAGACCTAGAATTCTCCATAAAAATGTGTGTGGCAAACTGTCTCAACTCTAGAATCTTGGACAGTTTCTTCTTTTTTTTTTTAAGTAAGATGGTAATGCAGATTACCACTAGGTATGTTGTCCGCCAAAGGGGTAGAAAATTCTAGAGATCATGAGATGTTTCCGGCACAAAAAGCTGGTACAATACAATACTATTGCTATCTCTTTCACACACACACGTCACACTATTGTGTGAGAGTGCCATGCATTCTAGATAATTTCCTGGTGTTGCCAATAAGAAAAGTTTGATTTCCCAAGAATTCGCAGCCCCGTATTTTATTTTCAGATGAGTCTATATAAGTATTTTGTCTTGTTTAACCTAAAATCAGTTTTCAAAGGACCATAATTTCTAAATGCAATAATAATAACTTCTTAATGCTAAGTAAATGCTTAAGGGATTATAAATTTATAATATATTTAGAATTATAATTACGCAAAAAGCTTTTATGAAAGGCGTTTCTACTTAAATATATCAATAATTACTTATAGATTAAACAATGAAAATGAAAAATGGTATTATTAAGCAATGTTTTGAAAATTGATAGTAAAAGTATGAAAATATTCGTCCTCTTTTCTATATGTATGTATATAATGACATTTTAGTATTTTTTTATAAAGCCGATTGATTTACAATGCAAATTAAGTCTTAACTACTATTTTATAAAAAATCCAATCAATTGTTCTATTCGTAATCTCCCTAGTTTTTGGGAAAATTTCTACAGTGATAACCCCATTGAGACAGAAAATGTCTTGTTATCTCTTTCCTGCAAGCGCTCTGATTGGTCAAAACGCGCTGACCCTCCAGATATTTCCTTCGATTCTGTCCTCTGGTTGGCCGCATCCAGTGACGTATAGTAAGGACTAGAAATCTCTCGAATCTCATTTGTTCAATATATAAGCGGCGCCCGCTCGGCGCGAACTCAGAATTATTTGAAACGCGATACAAAGCAGACAAAGTGTTCGGTGCCAAACCGGAGAAGTTTACTAGACTCGCAAGTTATATTCAACGTTATACGTTACTACTCTACAACAAGTTTATTGTGAAAAGTACAGCAAGAAGACAAAATGCCAGCTGTAGGAATAGATCTTGGTACGACATACTCGTGCGTCGGCGTGTGGCAGCACGGGAACGTGGAGATCATCGCCAACGACCAGGGCAACCGCACCACACCATCCTATGTGGCCTTCACGGACACGGAGCGCCTCATCGGAGACGCAGCCAAGAACCAGGTCGCCCTCAACCCCAGCAACACAGTGTTCGACGCCAAGCGACTCATCGGAAGGAAGTTCGACGACCCCAAGATTCAGCAAGACATGAAACACTGGCCCTTCAAGGTGGTCAGCGACTGCGGCAAACCGAAGATCCAAGTAGAATTCAAGGGCGAAGCGAAACGTTTCGCGCCCGAGGAGGTGAGCAGCATGGTGCTGACGAAGATGAAGGAGACGGCGGAAGCGTACCTCGGAACAACAGTGAGGGATGCGGTCATCACAGTGCCGGCCTATTTCAATGACTCTCAGCGCCAGGCCACCAAGGACGCGGGAGCCATCGCCGGTCTCAACGTGCTCAGGATCATCAACGAGCCCACAGCCGCCGCGCTCGCGTACGGCCTCGACAAGAACCTCAAGGGCGAGAGGAACGTACTCATCTTCGACCTCGGCGGCGGAACGTTCGACGTGTCCATCCTCACCATCGACGAGGGCTCGTTGTTCGAAGTGAGGGCGACGGCGGGTGACACACATCTCGGAGGCGAGGACTTTGACAACCGATTAGTGAACCACCTCGCGGAGGAGTTCCAGCGCAAGTACAAGAAGGACATGCGCATGAATCCTCGCGCACTGCGCCGCCTCCGCACGGCCGCTGAGCGCGCTAAGCGCACGCTGTCGTCCAGCACTGAAGCCACCATCGAGATCGACGCGCTCTACGAAGGCATCGACTTCTACACTCGCGTGTCCCGCGCGCGCTTCGAAGAGCTGAACGCAGACCTGTTCAGAGGCACCCTCGAGCCCGTGGAGAAGGCGCTCAAAGATGCCAAGATGGACAAGAGCCAGATCCACGACGTCGTCCTCGTCGGAGGCTCCACCAGGATCCCGAAGGTGCAGAGTCTGCTGCAGAACTTCTTCTGCGGCAAGACGCTCAACCTGTCAATCAACCCCGACGAAGCCGTGGCGTACGGCGCAGCCGTCCAGGCAGCTATCCTGAGCGGCGAGCAGCACGCGAAGATCCAGGATGTGTTGCTAGTGGACGTGGCCCCTCTGTCCCTCGGCATTGAGACCGCTGGCGGCGTGATGACGAAGATCATCGAGCGTAACTCTAGGATCCCGTGCAAGCAGTCGCAGACGTTCACAACGTACTCGGACAACCAGCCGGCGGTCACCATCCAAGTGTACGAGGGTGAGCGAGCGATGACGAAGGACAACAACTTGTTGGGTACGTTTGACTTGACCGGCATCCCGCCCGCGCCGCGCGGCGTCCCTAAGATCGACGTCACCTTCGACTTGGACGCGAATGGCATCCTCAACGTGTCGGCCAAAGAAAACAGCACCGGCCGAAGCAAGAACATCGTTATCAAGAACGACAAGGGACGTCTGTCGCAGGCTGAGATCGAGCGCATGCTCGCCGAGGCGGAGAAATACAAAGACGAGGATGAGAAGCAGAGGCAGCGCGTAGCGTCGAGGAACCAGCTCGAAGCATACGTGTTCAGCGTGAAGCAGGCGCTGGACGACGCTGGAGACAAGCTCACTGAGCAGGACAAGAGCACCGCGAGAGACGCGTGCGACGACGCGCTCAAGTGGCTCGATAACAATAGCTTGGCGGAGCAGGAAGAGTACGAGCACAAGCTGAAGGACCTGCAGCGCGTGTGCTCGCCTGTGATGAGCAAGATGCACGGCGCGGCCGGCGGAAATCCTGGCGGAATGCCTGGAGGAATGCCCGGGGGCATGCCCGATGGAATGCCTGGCGGATACGGAGGAATGCCCGGTGGTATGCCTGGAGGAATGCCCGGGGGCATGCCCGGTGGAATGCCTGGCGGATACGGAGGAATGCCCGGTGGTATGCCTGGAGGAATGCCCGGTGGTTACGGAGGTTACCAGCAGAACAGCGGGCCAACAGTTGAAGAAGTAGATTAAGTCTACCTATAAGTTCCAAGTTCCAAGTTCCAATCATCTAAAATCGACATTCTGATTGTGATATTATTTTGTAAGACTGATTATTTATTTTGCCAGCACATGATCCTCTGTTGAATTATGTTAAGTTCTTATTTAATTTTAATGTAAGTTTATAAATAAGTGATACGAAGTAAATAAAAGAATACGTAGTAAGACTTCCATGTTTTATTTAACAAAATTATCATTAATGCCTAACTTACTACATGCCCTGGGCTTAGGTAGTTGAAACACTTAAGAAATTATTACTTGAACAAAAGCCACACACATTAACAAAAATATGACAGTCCATTTGCTGCAGGCCTGGCTAGGCTGAAGCTAAGCTAGTATAAGTAAGCCCAAGGATAGAATCAATTCAGATAGAACTCATTAACCCAGGCATCGAACCAAGGACCCCCACAAGTTCATCAGTTACATTGAGACTTGAATGACCACTAGGATAAGAGCCACAGTAGTAGTCTCAATGGAGTAGATAGATAGATAGAATCTCTCTTTAATAAGTACGTACACCATAAGAATATATAGAAATTTTACATAGGGCGACACAATGGGCGGTTTTATCACTAAAAGCGATCTTTTAAAGACATTCTTTAGATTGTAGAAAGGAGAGACAATACTGCAGGTAGTCTGTGATGTACCATTCACATATAAACAATAAATACATGCTAATAAAACATGTATCTGCCTAGTCGTTTCCCAACTATGTTTGGGTCGGCTTCCAGTCTCACCGGATGGAGCTGAATATCAGTATTTTTACATGGAGCGACTGCCTATCTGACCTACATACATAACTTATCTTAACATTAATAAGCATAAAACAAGTGCAAAGAAAAAAAAAAAGGTTAAGGACGACGACGACGTTGTTTTAGGTAAGTAACAATGATTATTATTTAATATAATATCATTGGTAAATAAGTATGATAAAATGAGGTGAATTGGGATGCAGGGGTGAATCGAAATTGTGATCAAGACAGAAATTACTAAAACCTATTGATCGCTTGGTTTTATATCCATTGCCCCTGCTCATAAATCGATACAACAAATAGGGTTGTGCATGGAAATGAAAAAAAAAACAAAAGAAACTCAAATGGCTCTTCTTCTTCTACTTGACGCAATGAGATCCATGCTTGACTAGCGGGACCGCAGGTTTCAATCTCTTAAAGTTGATGCGCTAGGGTAGCCCGCGAAATTCAAATTTCTTACGTTTTTTGCAATTTGCAACATACAACCTGACACTGACCTGCAAATTGCAAAAAACGTAAGAAAATTTGAATTTCGCGGGCCACCCTAGCGCATCCCCCTTAAGATGTTTCATTATCTTCCTTAGCTGAAAGATACCTGAAAAAAACAAAAAATAATCATAATCTTTTTTCATCTTACGAGTATCACAGCTTTACATCATATTACAGGCTGACCAATAATTGCGGGAAAGTCCGAAAGCGATACCGGGACCTTGGCAATAGGCAACTGAAGGAACACGGGTGGGTTTTAGTCAGTAAAAGTCTGACACGCCCTTAATTCCGCTCGGCTCAGAGCGGGAGAAGTCATTGGATGATTTACCACCCTCAAAAAACAAAAAAAAATGCTGGACAATAAAATGCACAATCTGCACGTCGCGTAGCAATCATAGAAACGGGTTTTGTCGACGGAAAAATAGACAAAATGATAGATTGTGATTGTTTATCTGTCATGTTGTCTATTCTTCCGTCGACAAAACCCGTTTCTATTGTGGTCTTGTTAAGCGTGCTGAAATAGAGGAAGGTACCCGCGACTTCTTCCACGTGATATTTTTTGTTTCCCCCAAGTGCCCCCAACCCACCGCGTCGTATCGCATCGCCCGCCTACGCCTGCGCTATTACATCGTTTCGCTTAGCCTTCTTTCTGATTTTTTTGTTTCTGTTCAGCCCATAAGGGTCGTAGCGTGATGTTACATAGCTTTAACTTTCCTCAAGAATTGGGCTATATAAAGCAAAAAGATTTTTCAAATCTGACTGGTAGTTACAAAGATATAAGCGTGTTGAAACAAACAAACTCTTCATTTTTATTATTAGAACATATAGATTCTGTCTGTTTTGATTTTTCCATGCCAAGGCAATGTCCAGCAACCTAATTGCGTATTAAACGATCGATGACACTATGAATCGTTTTGAAAGAGAATGCTAATCCATCCACACTAGGGTGTTAGTGTAAACACCGTTATCCTTAAAACCAGTGGTTTGGTTTCATTTATAGAACGTAAAATTAATGGAAATATACATTTTTTTTTTTAAAGAAAATCTACATTTTTCCACAAGAATATTTCACCCTACACGCAAGGGCAATGAACTTGCGTCTCAACACGGCGCGGGTGGTTGGCGGGGGCGGGCGGGGCGCGCGGGCCGTTACATGACCGGCCGTCAGCTGTTTCGCAGCTCTCTCGTACGCGTATTCATGAGTATCGGGACAGAAACGGATATTTACTTTTTAAAATCTTTTAATGAAAATAAGGTTTTTTTTTTGTTGTTACTGGGTCATTTATTTTTATATTTAAGTCAACTACCCATGGTTTGAGTGACAACGGTGTTTACCCTTGCATACTGTATATTATATCCATACTAATATTATAAATCCCAAAGGAACTCTCTGTCTGTCTGTCTGTATGTTACCTTTTCACGCCTAAACCACTGAACGGATTTCGATAAAATTTGGCGAGGAGATAGATGGCATCCCGGGGAAGGACATAGGCTACTTTTTATCGATATACCACGCGGGCCGAAGGGCGAAGCCGCGGGCGGAAGCTAGTTATCTATAAAAACGGCAAAAAAATCACGTTTGTTGTATGGTAGCCCACTTAAATATTTATTTTATTCTATTTTTAGTATTTGTTGTTAAAAATCAGCTCAACAACGTAAATAACACAATGAATGTTGTTGAACTGTCAAAATGAAACAAATTAGTCTGAATCGTTTACGAAAATGTGTTACGCAATGAGATAGCAGGTTGGTGCTAACCTAATTAAGGGACCATCAAGGTTGCGTTGCTTAGCTTCAGATAAGAACCCAGCAAGGAAAGCTGGGTCACTTTTAACTTTAGGTATCCTCCGTTTTGTTTTTGTAAGCTGCTTAGCTGTGATGAATTTTAGTTTACTTCCAACCTGCAACAAGAAAGAATATAAATATGATAGACATGGAATTAGGGTCTACTTACTGTAGCATAAAATAATTTTGATAAAGAAAAAAAAATTAAACAAGTCATGTGTAGAGGCATGACTTATAAAATATTTTTTTTCTTTAAATCTTTTCAGAAGGTAGACTAACCACTGTGTATTACATGGTACTTAAACTTAACTGGTGAATCCTGGTGTACTATAGGTACACTCTGCCTAACCCTTCGGGGATTACAGGCTTGAGGCGCTATGTACAACATTGTTTTTAATTGTAAAATTTTCAAGAGTGACCATGAAGTTGATAACCCACCCACACATGGGTAAAAGACCCATGTGTGGGTGGGTTATCAACTTCAATAAACACCTCTTTGTCATAGGTGTCACAGACAGTCCGCTGTGCAGGGCCTGCATGGAGGACGACGAGACAGCAGCTCATGTGCACTGCCCGGTGGTTGCCACATACAGGGCAAAGTACTTCGGTAACCCAGGTACCCTACGTGAAGTACGTGAGATTGTCAGTAACACTAAGGCGTTGCTGGCATTCTTGGAGGAGCTGGGGTGGATCGAATAAGTGAGTTCCCACCCGTACGCAAAATACGCGCTTTGACGTGGAATTGCGGATACCAGCCCATATTACCTATTAACCCACCCTCAAATAAAACTAACAGGAAGCTAGCTTCAATTATCAGATTAACTAACTGTTATTTTTAAAGTACTTGTCAATGGTTTCTGTACCTGTAAATAGTTATAATAATATGGTACTTATACTTATCTAGTGGTCACAAGCGCTACTACTGAGCGTGAGGGTTTGATTCCCAGGACAGGCAAAATGTTATTGGGTTTTTCCATCTGGAATTGCTCAGTAGCAGCCCAGAGTCTGGATTTGTGCCCGGTTGAATAGAATAGAATATCTTTATTTTGCATAAAATATGGTACATAAAAGGTCTTAAATGTAAGAAGTCCCACATATTTTGCTTACTTATTCATTTCAACATGCAAAAAATACCTTATAATAAACAAAAAACAATTGTTGAGATTGATATCAGGTAGGGTGTGATAGCAATAGGGTCGCCCCCTATTACATGGGACTTAAACATAACTGGTGAAACTGCCTAACCCTCCGGCGAATACAGGTGCGTGTGTTATGTATGTAAGTATGTGGTACTTATTTGTATTGTTCCACTGCAGGGCAAAAAACACCAACCTCATCTAGTTTTGAACCGATTTACAAACTAAATATCATTTCTCATTACTAGTTTACCTGCTAGAAATTACCTGTGCTATCTTTGGCATTCTCCAATAGCACTCTCTGTGTGGAAAAGAAGGCTCTTCACTCCGTCTATGAAGCCACAGCAGGAAGGCGGCTCCATGCATGCATCCACTGTGTGCCTCTTCACAATCGTGACACTGAATATGCACGACTTTTTCTTCAATTTCATTCAATGTCAATGTAACGTTGGCGTAGACTGTAGGTTGCGGGTAAACCCTTGCCTTCAGTGTGCACAAGACAGCGCTGCGGGACAGTTGCACGTATCCTATTGCATCATCGCCGTAACATTCTTTGAGAGACCTGAAGACAAATTTATGCTTTTATTGTTCTACAGGGACAACAGACCAATATAAATTTGACTTAATTACAAACTAGCTTCCACCCGCGTTGTATGTCGGTAAAAAGTAGCCTATGTCCTTCCCCGGGATGCCATCTATCTCCTTGCCAAATTTTCTCGAAATCCGTTCAGTGGTTTAGGCGTGAAATGGTAACATACCGACAGACAGAGTTACTTTCGAATTTATAATATTAGTAAGGATAGTAAGGATTATGACAATAAGCGTCTAAAGAAAGAAATACACTTACTTAGAAGTTTTATCGTTCCTATCGGGTTTGGGCATGGTGACCAAATAGGCAGCCATCATAAGACAGTCCATTCTGGGCAAGTTCGCGGAATCACCCGGCTCGAAATCTTTTTCCATTTTCGGTCTCGATCTCAGAGCTACCATATTTCTTAAAAGTCCAAAAAGCAGTACCTAGTAGTTTATTTTACAAAAATAAGCTCACAAATAAATTTCCCTAATCATCGCAGACAGACAAACAACTGCAGCACAGAGCAGAGCACTCTAATAGGACTACTCTCTAAACACAAACAGAAAACACAAATGACACAAATTCACAAACTTTTGCAATTTGACATTTGATGATTTGACATTTATTTTGACTGTCAATGTCATCATGTTATGTCCACTGTTGCCAGCAAAGATTCGAGATGAATAAAAATATGGCCTAAAGCTGGGAAGATGCTTTTGCTGTTGCCCTAATTTATGTATCAATCTTCCAGTCCAGAAAGCGAATAAATTCGTACTGGCTGATATTAAAAGGAGCATGTGTGCTAAGATCCTAAATAATTTATATTTATATTTAATGAACACTTTTTTTTTTTGGGGTTTGTACAAAAAATGGTAAAAACGGGACCCCATTTCTAGGTATAAGTTTTCTGTCTGTCTAGTCCTGTGGTCTAGTCTCTTCTCTTGTGTCTAACGGTCAGTCGTTCGTATTCTCTCAAAACTGACAGCTCATGAACGCCGTACGTCAGCCACTTTTTGGAGGAAATGAAAACTGCGGCCGAAACCTGATTTTTTGACCGAAACTGGCCGAAGCCGAAACCGAACCTTCGGTCGGACACATTTTATAATAGAAGCGAAACATTCCGTAGAAACACCGGAACCGAACGCTATCAAAATTGCAGCTATACCTAACACAGTTTCAAGTATTTAATAGTTTGGATAATAACCTTTAGAGTCACAGCACAGAATGCAAAAACAAAACAAAAAAAAATGGATTCATTTATTTTATAATTCTTCGGTTTCGGTTTCCGGGTGTGTGACACCTTGAGATTGATTGGTTTTGCTCAAAACCATCACAAAAAAATAAATACCTATAATATGAATTGCCTTTGACCTGCAGTGGGATACATAAATAATTAATAATATGCATGCACGATGTTAAGTATTTCCAGAACTTTTCTGTAACTTAATAGCTGATAGATATTACTAGTGTGTTGCGTTATGTATGATATTTGGACAGCTTTATGTAATATAATATCATTGGCTTTATTTATGTAAGTTAGGTAGGCGAGTATATTTCAGGGATATTTCATCAAATAAATAAAACGAAGGAATAAACCAATAAATTATTTTATTTATTATTTACAAGCTTAAGTTATTTAATACTAGTTAAGACATACATTTCCTCTGTTGAATTATGCTAATGATAACAATATAAATTAGTCAGTCTTTAAAACAAATATAATAATGTATTCGTTCGTAGGTAGGTAATGTAGATAATTAAAGTACAGTATTTCAAAACTTTGGTTTCAGTTAATCAACTTCTTCCACAGTTGGTCCTCTGTTTTGTTGGTAACCTCCGTAGCCTCCAGGCATACCTCCAGGCATTCCACCAGGCATACCGCCAGGCATACCACCAAAACCACCGGGCATTCCTCCGAAGGCACCAGGCATTCCTCCCGGCATTTCCCCTGGCATTCCACCAGGCATACCTCCGGGCATTCCTCCAGACATTCCCCCAGGATTTCCGCCGGCCGCGCCGTGCATCTTGCTCATCACAGGCGAGCACACGCGCTGCAGGTCCTTCAGCTTGTGCTCGTACTCTTCCTGCTCCGCCAAGCTGTTGTTATCGAGCCACTTGAGCGCGTCGTCGCACGCGTCTCTCGCGGCGCTCTTGTCCTGCTCAGTGAGCTTGTCTCCAGCGTCGTCCAGCGCCTGCTTCACGCTGAACACGTATGCTTCGAGCTGGTTTCTCGACGCTACGCGCTGCCTCTGCTTCTCATCCTCGTCTTTGTATTTCTCCGCCTCAGCGAGCATGCGCTCGATCTCAGCCTGCGACAGACGTCCCTTGTCGTTCTTGATGACGATGTTCTTGCTTCGGCCGGTGCTGTTCTCTTTGGCTGACACGTTGAGGATGCCATTCGCGTCCAAGTCGAAGGTGACGTCGATCTTAGGGACGCCGCGCGGCGCGGGCGGGATGCCGGTCAAGTCAAACGTGCCCAACAAGTTATTGTCCTTCGTCATCGCTCGCTCGCCCTCGTACACTTGGATGGTGACCGCCGGCTGGTTGTCCGAGTACGTTGTGAACGTCTGCGACTGCTTGCACGGGATCTTAGAGTTACGCTCGATGATCTTCGTCATCACGCCGCCAGCGGTCTCGATCCCGAGGGACAGAGGGGCCACGTCCACTAACAACACATCCTGGATCTTCGCGTGTTGCTCGCCGCTCAGGATAGCTGCCTGGACGGCCGCGCCGTACGCTACGGCTTCGTCGGGGTTAATGGACAGGTTGAGCGTCTTGCCGCAGAAGAAGTTCTGCAGCAGACTCTGCACCTTCGGGATCCTGGTGGAGCCTCCGACGAGGACGACGTCGTGGATCTGGCTCTTGTCCATCTTGGCATCTTTGAGCGCCTTCTCCACGGGCTCAAGGGTGCCTCTGAACAGGTCTGCGTTCAGCTCTTCGAAACGCGCGCGGGACACGCGAGTGTAGAAGTCGATGCCTTCGTAGAGCGCGTCGATCTCGATGGTGGCTTCAGTGCTGGACGACAGCGTGCGCTTAGCGCGCTCAGCGGCCGTGCGGAGGCGGCGCAGTGCGCGAGGATTCATGCGCATGTCCTTCTTGTACTTGCGCTGGAACTCCTCCGCGAGGTGGTTCACTAATCGGTTGTCAAAGTCCTCGCCTCCGAGATGTGTGTCACCCGCCGTCGCCCTCACTTCGAACAACGAGCCCTCGTCGATGGTGAGGATGGACACGTCGAACGTTCCGCCGCCGAGGTCGAAGATGAGTACGTTCCTCTCGCCCTTGAGGTTCTTGTCGAGGCCGTACGCGAGCGCGGCGGCTGTGGGCTCGTTGATGATCCTGAGCACGTTGAGACCGGCGATGGCTCCCGCGTCCTTGGTGGCCTGGCGCTGAGAGTCATTGAAATAGGCCGGCACTGTGATGACCGCATCCCTCACTGTTGTTCCGAGGTACGCTTCCGCCGTCTCCTTCATCTTCGTCAGCACCATGCTGCTGACCTCCTCGGGCGCGAAACGTTTCGCTTCGCCCTTGAATTCTACTTGGATCTTCGGTTTGCCGCAGTCGCTGACCACCTTGAAGGGCCAGTGTTTCATGTCTTGCTGAATCTTGGGGTCGTCGAACTTCCTTCCGATGAGTCGCTTGGCGTCGAACACTGTGTTGCTGGGGTTGAGGGCGACCTGGTTCTTGGCTGCGTCTCCGATGAGGCGCTCCGTGTCCGTGAAGGCCACATAGGATGGTGTGGTGCGGTTGCCCTGGTCGTTGGCGATGATCTCCACGTTCCCGTGCTGCCACACGCCGACGCACGAGTATGTCGTACCAAGATCTATTCCTACAGCTGGCATTTTGTCTTCTTGCAGTACTTTTCACAATAAACTTGTTGTAGAGTAGTAACGTATAACGTTGAATATAACTTGCGAGTCTAGTAAACTTCTCCGGTTTGCACCGAACACTTCGTCTGCTTTGTATCGCGTTTCAAATAATTCTGAGTTCGCGCCGAGCGGGCGCCGCTTATATATTGAACAAATGAGATTCGAGAGATTTCTACTTCTCACTCGACGTCACTGGATGCGGCCAACCAGAGGACAGAATCGAAGGAAATATCTAGAGAGTCAGCGCGTTTCGACCAATCAGAGCGCTTGCAGGAAAGAGATAATAAACCATTTGCCGTCTCAATAGAGTTGTCACTGTAGAAATTTTCCCTGAAACTGGGGAGATCGGTAAAAACAATTAGGCTGTGAATAAACTTTAATAATTGATTTGATTATATATAATTTGATTTACATTAATGGTGAATGAGAGTGATTGTTTTATGTGTATATAATATTATGATAATAAAAGATTAAACATTTTCTCGTCAGTAAATGGACTTGCAAAACGTTTTTTAAAAATTAAATACAAAATTAAGCATTAAGTTGTAATGCACACGATCTATTTAGTTTAAAAAAAAAAAAATTACAACAGATAGGTAAAAGCACTCTGTTCTTATTTTAAATAGGGAGATTAAACTTTCCCAGCTGGCATCAACGACGAAATATCCAGGGCATTCTTGAAAGACACGACGCGCATTATACAGCTTTCAACTCGAGTGTGAAAGAGCTAGCATGAGTATTATAGCGGGCGTTCTTATGGGGTGCAGACTATATTCTATTGTTTACAAACATGAAACATAGGAATCAGCTGAATTTAACAATGATTTATGTTTTTAATTATTATGTCAGCAAAAGAACTCAGCAGCATTGAAAACTAATTATTGATCTCTTTTAGCAGATATATAAATCGATGATGCATAAGTACCTATACACAATCATTTTTCTAATCTAATAATTATATAAATAAATATTACGTATAATATCAATGCATTTTATGCATTGATGTTTACATTTACCTATTATATTAAAAGCATTATTGCATAACGTAATTTTGCAAAAAGTTTCCAAAAGTGACTTAATATTTTGTTTTACTGTTTTATTTCAAATAAATATTACGTATAATATCAATGCATTTTATGCATTGATGTTTACATTTACCTATTATATTAAAAGCATTATTGCATAACGTAATTTTGCAAAAGGTTTCCAAAAGTGACTTAATATTTTGTTTTACTGTTTTATTTCAAATAAATATTACGTATAATATCAATGCATTTTATGCATTGATGTTTACATTTACCTATTATATTAAAAGCATTATTGCATAACGTAATTTTGCAAAAGGTTTCCAAAAGTGACTTAATATTTTGTTTTACTGTTTTATTTCAAATAAATATTACGTATAATATCAATGCATTTTATGCATTGATGTTTAAATTTACCTATTATATTAAAAACATTATTGCAAATTGGGTTTATTTGAGACACTGAATTTTTTTCCTTAACATAGGTAGGTGTAATTACAGGATGTTTTGAAGCTGGGTGCAAAGCTTTATAATGAGCGTGATAGTTGTCACTTTATAAAGCATGTAGGTACCTACCTACACCTACCTACTTTCTCGAATATTTTTAAAATATAAAAAACACTGTATTATTGTAGACGCCAAGAATAGGTTAAAATGTACATTGCCTAGCAGTGGACGACCTTTTCAAAAATTTTCAACGATCTGATAATTTACTACCTTTATAGTGGGTATTATTTACTTACCTAATTAAAAAATAATACTACGAAATAAGTAATGGTGAAAACCGCATACAAATGCGGTTTTCACCATTACTTATTTCGTAGTATTATAATATCTGTGCTTATTTGAAGGCAGCAGCATGACAAGTTTCGGGACATGCAGGAAGGTATCTTAACGTAATTATTATTTATGCAATAATTACCTAAAGTCTGATAATTAATCTCGAAGACTAATTTGACATTTCAAATGATTGTTGTTTGTTTTTTCAATTTGGAGTTTGACATTTGTACCTGTCAATTAGTCTACGAGTAAAAAACAGACTTTATGTCCATAGCTAACATTACCTAACCTTAGCCAGGGAGTCGCAACTTCGCAAGTTGTAAATAATTCTAGAATTTTCTCTCAATTAGGAAACCGAATGGACTGACTGTTTCTTTGTATGTCACCCTCGTCTATTTTTATGGCAACAAGGGTGAGCAGATGTTCAAGTAGGTAATAATACAAGTAACGGCCAAAACATCCCATTGTTCGGTTCTGAAAAACACGAGTAAAGCGCTTTTTCTAGAACTGTCGTCTTATTCTTTGAATAGTTCTCAACTTTGGTACTTATACTTTTTTTTGTAAATGAATTTTTTTTTATTAATTGCATCCTAATTTTTTGCCAAAAGTTATATTTTGTAGGTAAATCCATGTTGTCATAAAAATGGTAGCGCATGGTAATTTTCAAGAAAGAAACAGGAAGTATCTGTTTTATCTTCTGAACATGTTACACGCCATTTTTATTTAGTAACTGTTTATTATTCTCTTTATTTCATTTTTCATACTTATAAATTATATTTTTAAATATTAGAATAAAAAATTGAATAAAACATTTAAAAATATAAAAAATAGTAGCCCACCGGTATCGGGAACAGGGTCCAAGCTACCGGCGGTCAGGGCTCCAGAGAGAGGAACCTCCTAACGATGCGAGCCGTGTCCAGGAGTACAGCTTTCTGAATCAAGCCCTTAATCCAGCTGCCCAACGATAGCCTCCTTAGGTGTTGGTCGAGGCTCTTGGCAATTAAGCCATTGGCTGATACGACTATCGGCACAATGATCGCAGACTCCACATCCCACATGTCGACAACCTCGTGAGCCAAGTCAAGATACTTGATTTGTTTATCTTTCTCGGCCTTCACGAGGTTCCCGTCATGCGGGACCGTTATGTCAATGATCATTGCGCGCCGCTCTGTTCGATCCACCACCACTACATCAGGCTTATTGGCAACAATAGTCCTGTCAGTGATGATGGATCGATCCCAGTACAATGTGATATTTCCATTTTCGAGAACTGGGTCGGGCACGTACCTGTAGTACGGCACTTCCGATTCCACTAGGCTGTATTTCAGAGCAAGTTGCTGATGGATAATCCTGGCTACAAGGTTGTGTCTATGCAAGTACTCTCCGTTAGCTAGATGAGAACATCCGGAGATAATGTGACGGATTGATTCTCCCGGTCGGTGGCATGCCCGACAGATGTCAACCGTGCCGTCCTTCACAATAAATCTCCGGTAATTGTTCGTCATGATAACTTCGTCCATAATTGCACAGACAAAACCTTCGGTTTCCCCAAAGAGGTCACCGAAACGCAGCCAGGCTACGGACGCTAGTAAATCTACATCGGGTCCATGCAGGGCCCGGAAAAAGCGTCCGTGAAGCTTCTTACTCTGCCATACCTCCTTGCGATCGTTAGTGTCAAGCACTACAGGCTTGCGCCAGTTCTCTTTCGCCAAGGAGAGCGGGGTGAGGCCCTTGTCCACCGCGACCACATCTCGATGCATTCCCACGTCGGCTTCTAGGAAATATTCCCTGAGACTGCATATCTCCCGATTGTGGAGGGTCTTAGCGTTTAAAAAGCCTCGACCTCCACACTTTTGCGGGATATACAGTCTCATTACCGATGACCGTGGGTGATGCATTCGGTATGCAGTCAGCAGCGTACGGACCCTCCTATCCAGGGCGTCAAGTTCGGTATGAGTCCATTTGAGTATGCCGAAAGTGTACATCAAAACCGGCATGACCCAACCGTTGAAGGCGCGCACCCTGTTCCCGCCTGATAAAAGACTATACTATTAAATACTTTCTTCAGGCGGCCAAAGAAGCGCTCCTTCAACGATTGCTTCATGTCGTAACTGTTTTATTATTAAAGGAATTAAACAATTGTTTAATTTAACTCTGTTTAGGATTTTATAGTTGAAAATGTTTAAATCTTCTAAAGAATTGGTACAGACCGTGTTACTAGTTATTCTAGTGATTGATTGCGTTAGAAATTATCGAACAGGGTTTGTTTACACTCACTTTCATCAGATACTTTAGTAGTACTTACTTATTAAGGAGATCAATGTTAAATTATTTAAGTACTTATACAGGATGTAAGGGTAAACACTCTTGTCATTCAAACCATGGGTAGTCGACTTATATATAAAAATAAATGACCGACCACAACAAAAAAAAAACGTTATTTTCATTAAAAGATTTAAAAAAGTTTCTATCTGACACCGTGCTTGCTAGCGAAACCGCTGACTGACTAAGGGAGGGATCGCGCTCGCTGCCGGTTAGGTCACATCCCGTACCCCCCGCCTGTGTTGAGACGCAAGTTCGTTGCCCTATGCGCTAGGGCAACGAACTTGCGTCTCTTGTGGTAAAATTTAGATCTAAAATTTTTTTTTTAAAGTTGTAATTTTCCATTGATTTTACGTTCTATAAATGAAACCAAACCACTGGTTGCAAGGATAACGGTGTTTACCCTAACACCCTGTATAAGTATCTACCTACATACATGAACATTAAAATCTAAAAAAAAAATGAATAAAAATTATAATTATGTAATTTAAACAACTTAGATATAAAATGAAGATAAGTAATTGGATCTTATCAGAGGATGTCGAAAGTACGAATAATAGTAAAATAATAGAATTTATTGCAAAGGGTTATGGGATGCTTTGACGATTAAAATAATTTGCAATTTTCCTTTAATTTTATAAGTAGGTCATTCAATTTAAAAACGCAATTTTTCTCAATGACTAAGTAAGTACTAGGTACATAATGTGGTCACGTCATAGGTAAATATAATATAACCATATAAAAAAAAAAAAAATGCTTTAATAATATAAAAAGTAAATGAAAAATCATCGACGAAAATTGAGGTTACAAAATTAATAATTCCTTCTTATGATTTTCGGGTGTAAGTATTCAAATACCTAATCGGCAAAGACGGCACTACGAACTGGCATCCACAGTTGTTTATATTTTCATCTGATCATTTTGGAACCGACCTTACATAATTTTTTAACAGAAACCTAGCTGAGCAGCATGCATGTGTAATCTTCCAACTATCAAAACCATTCAGCTGTTAAAAGTTTGTAAACAATGCATAATTAAATTTTGTATGAAATTCACTAATCCCATTATTACCCTACAACCTACATTACACTGTTTTTGTCTCTTTTACACACGGGTGACGTGACGGGTGCGGAAAGTCGAGAAGGTCAGGAATGCGCATGCGTGACGTCTGGAATGCTCTAGATATTTCCCTGACTGAATTGCCAGCCTGTAAAGTTAAATCTCCAAAATCTAGAACTATTTCAAAAACAATTAGGCAGTTATTAAAAAAAAAACGTGCTACTTGAAATTAAAATAGTGAGACTGTACTTTAATAAAATCTGTCAATGTATGAATATGGTTTCATTACCATTTAAAGCTTATTCAATAAATGATTTCTTCAATATTTTTAATCTTAATTGCATAGAATGTCTTTTATGTAATACTTTTAAGAGTGTAAAAGAATTCTTTGATAATGGGTAGGTACCTACCTAAGTACTGCTTAGATTTAAAAGTGTTAATAAACAATGTAAAAAAATAAGAATAACAATTTAGTACTAGTAGGTATCATGACTGCAAAACCATTGGAAGATTAAAGATTTGACAATCATGACATGACCTTATGTTACAAACCAATGCAGAACATTTTATTATCTATCTCCCTAGTTTCAGGGTAAATTTCTACACTGACAACCCTATTGAGACAGAAAACGCTATTTATCTCTATCCCACAAGCGCTCTGATTGGTTAAACCGCACTGACCCACTAGATAATTTCCTTCGATTCTGGTGTCTGATTGGCCCCGTCGAGAGACGTCGAGTAAGGCCTAGAAATCTCTCGAATCTCATTTGTTCAACTATATAAGCGGCGCCCGCTCGGCGCGAACTCAGAATTATTTGAAACGCGATACAAAGCAGACGAAGTGTTCGGTGCAAACCGGAGAAGTTTACTAGACTCGCAAGTTATATTCAACGTTATACGTTACTACTCTACAACAAGTTTATTGTGAAAAGTACTGCAAGAAGACAAAATGCCAGCTGTAGGAATAGATCTTGGTACGACATACTCGTGCGTCGGCGTGTGGCAGCACGGGAACGTGGAGATCATCGCCAACGACCAGGGCAACCGCACCACACCATCCTATGTGGCCTTCACGGACACGGAGCGCCTCATCGGAGACGCAGCCAAGAACCAGGTCGCCCTCAACCCCAGCAACACAGTGTTCGACGCCAAGCGACTCATCGGAAGGAAGTTCGACGACCCCAAGATTCAGCAAGACATGAAACACTGGCCCTTCAAGGTGGTCAGCGACTGCGGCAAACCGAAGATCCAAGTAGAATTCAAGGGCGAAGCGAAACGTTTTGCGCCCGAGGAGGTCAGCAGCATGGTGCTGACGAAGATGAAGGAGACGGCGGAAGCGTACCTCGGAACAACAGTGAGGGATGCGGTCATCACAGTGCCGGCCTATTTCAATGACTCTCAGCGCCAGGCCACCAAGGACGCGGGAGCCATCGCCGGTCTCAACGTGCTCAGGATCATCAACGAGCCCACAGCCGCCGCGCTCGCGTACGGCCTCGACAAGAACCTCAAGGGCGAGAGGAACGTACTCATCTTCGACCTCGGCGGCGGAACGTTCGACGTGTCCATCCTCACCATCGACGAGGGCTCGTTGTTCGAAGTGAGGGCGACGGCGGGTGACACACATCTCGGAGGCGAGGACTTTGACAACCGATTAGTGAACCACCTCGCGGAGGAGTTCCAGCGCAAGTACAAGAAGGACATGCGCATGAATCCTCGCGCACTGCGCCGCCTCCGCACGGCCGCTGAGCGCGCTAAGCGCACGCTGTCGTCCAGCACTGAAGCCACCATCGAGATCGACGCGCTCTACGAAGGCATCGACTTCTACACTCGCGTGTCCCGCGCGCGCTTCGAAGAGCTGAACGCAGACCTGTTCAGAGGCACCCTCGAGCCCGTGGAGAAGGCGCTCAAAGATGCCAAGATGGACAAGAGCCAGATCCACGACGTCGTGCTCGTCGGAGGCTCCACTAGGATCCCGAAGGTGCAGAGTCTGCTGCAGAACTTCTTCTGCGGCAAGACGCTCAACCTGTCCATCAACCCCGACGAAGCCGTGGCGTACGGCGCGGCCGTCCAGGCAGCTATCCTCAGCGGCGAGCAGCACGCGAAGATCCAGGATGTGTTGCTAGTGGACGTGGCCCCTCTGTCCCTCGGCATTGAGACTGCTGGCGGCGTGATGACGAAGATCGTCGAACGTAACTCTAAGATTCCGTGCAAGCAGTCGCAGACGTTCACAACGTACTCGGACAACCAGCCGGCGGTCACCATCCAAGTGTACGAGGGTGAGCGAGCGATGACGAAGGACAACAACTTGTTGGGCACGTTTGACTTGACCGGCATCCCGCCCGCGCCGCGCGGCGTCCCTAAGATCGATGTCACCTTCGACCTGGACGCGAATGGCATCCTCAACGTGTCGGCCAAAGAGAACAGCACCGGCCGAAGCAAGAACATCGTCATCAAGAACGACAAGGGACGTCTGTCGCAGGCTGAGATCGAGCGCATGCTCGCCGAGGCGGAGAAATACAAAGACGAGGATGAGAAGCAGAGGCAGCGCGTAGCGTCGAGGAACCAGCTCGAAGCGTACGTGTTCAGCGTGAAGCAGGCGCTGGACGACGCCGGAGACAAGCTCACGGAGCAGGACAAGAGCGCCGCGAGAGACGCGTGCGACGACGCGCTCAAGTGGCTCGATAACAACAGCTTGGCGGAGCAGGAAGAGTACCAGCACAAGCTGAAGGACCTGCAGCGCGTGTGCTCGCCTGTGATGAGCAAGATGCACGGCGCGGCCGGCGGCAACCCGGGGATGCCCGGGGGAATGCCCGGCGGCAACGGCGGACACCAGCAAAACAGCGGGCCGACTGTGGAGGAAGTAGATTAACCAAAATGTTTCAATCACCACAATATCCTGATTGTGATATTATTTTGTAAGACTGATTATTTATTTTGCCAGCACATGATCCTCCGTTGAATTATGTTTAGTAATTTAATTTGAGTACTTCATCTAGATATGTTTGTAAATAAAATCGTTTAATAAGATTTCCATGTTTTATTTCATAGTAAAGATAACTTCCTGTATCTTAGGTAGATATAGCTTCTAACACCTACATACCGAAACCACATTATCGCAATTAGCCTACATAACAGGATAATCAGTTTAAAATGTTCCCACTGCTGGGATAAAGGCCTCCTCTCAGTTAGAGGGAGTGGCGCGGGCCCAGTGTGAGTTGGTTGACAATGTCTACGAATTTTTGGTTCTAGGACATGCCGGTTTCCTCACGATACTTTCCTTCACCGTTTTGAGAGCAGTGGCGATGAAATTATTTACACAAGGTAAAGCGCCTGTCTGGGTTCGGACCCACGACCTACACTCGTAAGTCGGGGCCGTTACCACAGGGCCACCAGTGCCACCACTGGTCTTACTGAAATAAAGCTACATAAAAACATCTTTATGTTAGGAAATAGTTTGTTTTAATAAAAATAGATACACACAGACAAAAATAGGAAGCTCACAAAAATAAACACGAATGTCATTGAAAAACGAAGCTAAATATACACTGCCAGAACCTAAAATAATCTCGCATACCGTCATTCAAGGCGAATACGCAAAAGACACCTACATAAACATATAAATTCCCATTCAATGAATAACACTGACGTTAATTATAATGTTATGGATGGACGCTGGCCAGTCAGTAGGTAGGTACAAGAAAATAGACGCTGAATCATCAAAGTTGTGGCGGAACGACGCCGAGAGGATAGGCATCCAGCACCATTGAAAATTTTCAATCAATCTGCCTAGCCTTTTCCTAACTATGTTGGGGTAGGCTTCCAATCTAACCGGATGCAGCTGAATACCAGTATTTTACATGGAGCGACTGCCTAGCTGACCTCCACAACCCAGTAACTGGGTAATACGATACCTCTTGGTAAGACTGGTCGTCAGACTTTCAGGCTTCTGACGACCCGTACCGACTGTCAATGATCCACGAATGACAGCCGGGACCAAGGGCATACCGTGCTTTCCGAGACACGGAGGAGTCTCGGTATGTATAGATGGTCACCCATCCACAGACCTACCCCGGCAAATGTAGCTTAACCTGAACCGCCTACCATAATTCAATATTAACCATATTATAATAAAAGAAAAGTAAGAACCTACATATAAGATTTAAAAAAATCAAGTACCTAATAAAAACTAAAACCCCACTACGACTTAAAAGGTATAAACAAGACAACACAGACAGACAAATTAAAAATCCGGAGTCACACGTGTTAGGGCATAAATCGAACAGATAACGTGTGACTCCGGATTTTTAATTTGTCTGTCTGTGGTGTTGTCTTGTTTATACCTTTTAAGTCGTAGTGGGGTTTTAGTTTTTATTACTTGATTTTTTTTTTAAATTCTTTTGGGGTTATAATATATATATTTTGGAAATGTGCTCATTAAGCCCTTTCATTTGATACCCAACATGGTACGATAAAACCATATTTTTTTTTAAGTTCCTCACTTTATGTACTCTAGAGGGCGCCATTTTTAATTTGATGTGACTTCACATAGCCTATAACCAGCGGACAATCACGACGCTTCTAACGATACTTTATTTGTCAAATTGTGATAAGTGGTTTGGAAGATAGGAGGGAACAGATGAACATACATACATACATACATACATACATACATACATACATACCGGTCAAAATCATAACCCTCCTTTTTTCTTCGCCGTAGTCGGGTAAAAATAGACATGAGCACGCGAGCGCCTGATTAAATGCTGTGAGCAATAAAACGCTATTAAACGTAAATTGCTCTCTAGTTTATTTGTATTGTGGTATGGCCTGATGCAAGCGATGTAAAGCGTTTATAAAAATAACAATTAAATACACGCGATGTAGCTTGGTTACCGTTTTGTTTTAATCAAAATTATTTATTTACCGAAAGAAATAACTTAATTTTGTAACTAGCTCACAAAGAAGGCTGCTATTTTACTATTTTACCTACACATCCTTCGATGTAATGTCTTATTTAATTTTAGACAACTATTTGTCCTCATATAAAAATTGGGCAAAGTTACGTACCTTTAGTATCCGGCCTTTGATATCCTACACAAGCATTACAGTATTATGATGGACATAATAAGAGTCGGTCTTTTTCTCTCGGGTGCGTCACAGAATAGCCATAATAGTTATCATGCCTGTTTTCATTAACATTGGGTGACTACTAATAATTAATGCCTAAATGAACACACTGTTGAAAACGCTCGGCTCAGCGCTGTGAGTTAAAAATCCAACAGTGGAATATATTTAGGCGTCCATTTGGGTGTTTTTTAGTGTTACTCAAAACGGGCATTTATTGAATATCGCTGTCGCGTGCCGTAGCCCAGCCCTAAGGGCCGACACAAAAAGTGACATTCTATCTATTCATATTACATTAAGGAAATGGCAAAAATGTATAGAACTGAGGGCCTAGACAAATGACAATGGCTTCGAAAGCGTTTCGTATTTCTAAAATAACTTTCAACAGGATTGACATAAGCTTTTCGATAGCATAAGTCACTCCTTTATCTACATTTTTGCCTTTTCCATCATCGTTATTGCTGATAGAATGTCATTTCGTCTAGGGACTCCGACATAAGATAACGAAAAGCTTATGTCAATCTTGTTGAAAGTCGTAGGAATACGAAATGCTTTGGAAGCGATTGTCACTTGTCTAGGCCTTCTGTGTAGCCTATCGTCTACGAGCAGCCTGTGCTACGAAACTACGAAGTATTAAAAAGCTCGTAGACAACAGGCTACGCTGTGCTACGCACTTTCTTTCAGTTTCAATAAAATGATCATTTCATGTTCAATATACTAGATGGCGCTGTTCCTAACTCTGTTGGATAACAGCTACGATATTTCCATGGTTTAGTTAGGAAGCCTCTAGTGTTAATTGGCGCTAAGTACCTATCTATTTTTTTTTAACAAATTAAACTACATAATATCTTTAAACAGCATGTAAAATACCCTGTTACATGCCGTATAGTTGTGATACTACCTCCAGATAAAACCTTAGTAACAGCCTGATGATAGACTTTAGCCTCTCCTACACATAATGAAGCCGATGACGTGTGACGATTATATTTGATTATCACTTTATCACGGCCAGCCTTAAAAACAAACCAATAAGTAATCGTATAGTGATCCTCTTTTACTGTGTATTAAACTAGCTTCTACCCGCGGCGTCGCTCGCGTAGTGTTCGGAAATTATCCCGAGGGGACATAACTACTACCGGCACAGATTACTACCGGTATAAAATGGACCATAATGTTAATCCAGCCCCCTAAATACACGATCAATCAGAATTGGAATAAGTTTGAAACAAATGTCTAAATCATTGATTCTTAGTTCGAAAAAAAATCTGCTCACCAACGTAAATAAGGCAATGAATGTTGTTGAACTGTCAAAATGAAACAAATTAGTCTTCGGTTACGAAAATCATCATCTGCCTGCCTTTTCCCAACTATGTTGGGGTCAGCTTCCAGTCTAACCGGATGCAGCTGAATACCAGTATTTTACATGGAGCGACTGCCTATCTGACCTCCACAACCTAGTAACTGGGTAATACGATACCCCTTGGTTAGACTGGTTGTCAGACTTTCGTGCTTCTGACGACTCGTAACGACTGTCGAAGATCCGCAAATGACAGCCGGGACCAACGGCTTAACGTGCTTTCCGAGACACGTAGGAGTCTCGATATGTGAAAATGGTCACCCATCCACGGACCAACCCCGGCAAGCGTAGCTTAACCTGATGGATCGACCCGAGCGGCTGTTATTACTTAGCCACGAGCTCTTCGGTTACGAAAATAAGGTACGCAATTAGATAGCTGGTTATAATAAAAACTATCTGTGTGCCATCCGTTCAGCCGTGGGCTTAACGGCCACTTTCGCAGAATCATAATAGGAAAATAATGAAATGAAATGAAATGAAATGAAATGAAATTGTTTATTCTGTAAATAGGATATTGGAATCACTTTTACACGTCATATTAAAAAGTTGTAAAAATAAGCTAGATGAGGTCGGCGTTTCCTATCTGACTACTCTGAGAAGAAAGGCCGAAACAAACTCAGAGGTCACCGTCTCCTTTAAAGTCCAGACATAATCTTGGTCGGGCCATATGAGGACCATGTAGATAAGAGTCTGAAATGGTCTTTTGAGGAAAGAACCACACAGATTTGAGTGGACCTGTCCAGTCAGTGCAAGCATTTGTCAGTAATAGTGAAGCTCAACTCAGAACTTAAGGAGCTCAACGACTCGACGAACAATACCAAAGAAAGGACATTTGGGTAGGTCGCATAAAGTTCTCAAATTGCCAGACCTTCGCTAAAACTAACAGAACGAAAAATAAATATCCACATGGTCCTCACATTCACAATAAAACAATACTTTACAAGTAATCATCATGTCATTTTGTATATAATATTCAATAATGTCAATTTGTATATAAAACTGGTAGGTATATTTTTATGGCTTTCCATAATATTCAAAATGTCACAATGCTTAGCAGAGCGAGCAGCTCAATCCCATGCATTTTTGTCTTCTAAATAATCTGTGATTTTATAGTACCCTTTTTTACAAAGTTTGGTTTTAATACAGCTTTTAAATCGTTTAATGGGTAAGTTTCGAATGTCAATGGGAAGTTTGTTATAAAAGCGTATACATTGACCCATGAACGAGTTGCCTACTCTGTGGAGACGAGTGCGAGATTGTGTTTATTCCTGGTATTTAAACTATGAATATCGGACATTTTCTTAAACTGTGATATGTTTTTGTGTACATACAATAGGTTATCAAATATATATTGTGAGGCTACAGTCAGAATATCTATTTCTTTGAATTTTTCTCGAAGGGAATATCTTGGACCTAGGTTGTAAATGGCTCGAACAGCCCTTTTCTGTAAAACAAAGATAGCATTAATGTCCGCACAGGCTCCCCAGAGAAGTATCCCATAAGACAGAAGACTATGAAAATAACTAAAATAAACAATTCTGGCTGTATCTACATCAGTTATCTGTCTAATTTTTTTAACGGCATAGGCGGCCGAACTAAGCCTACCTGACAATTTTTCTATGTGTGGGCCCCATTGTAATTTACCGTCAATGGTTATTCCAAGAAAAACTGTCGATTCAACGGGGTCCAACTCTATTCCATTAACTTTAACATTGGTAGATAGCTGCCTGACATTTGGCGTTGAAAATTTAATGAGTTTAGTCTTTTTTTCATTCAAGAGAAGATTATTTACATTAAACCAATGCCCAACTTTAGAGAGTGCATCGTTAACTTGTTCAAAGTTGACTAACTGACGTTTGATTTTAAAAATGAGGGATGTGTCATCTGGGAATAATACGATCTTATGATTATCCCTTATGTGGTAAGGCAAGTCATTAATATAAATGAGAAATAAGAAAGGACCTAGAATTGAACCCTGCGGAACGCCCATGGTGACCGAAGATCCTGCAGATCTCTGGCCATTAACATCGACCCTCTGAATTCTGTTGTTCAGATAAGAAGACAGAAGGTCGAGAGCCTTGTCCCTCATACCATAGTGGTACAGTTTCCTGATGAGAGTATCATGATGTACGCAATCGAAAGCCTTGGACAAGTTGCAGAAAATGCCAAGAGCATCCTGCGACTCCTCCCAGGCCTCGAAAATGCTCTTCAGTAATTCCACGCCCGCATCTGTAGTTGAACGACCCTTTGTAAAACCAAACTGTTTTAGATGTAGATTAGTAAATTATGTGCATTGAAATGTCCTAACATCTGTTTAAAAAATAATTGTTCAAAGATTTGGCTCAACGTAGGTAAAATCGAAATAGGCCGAAAAGTCGTGGGATCAGTTGTGCTGCCAGACTTGAACAGTGGAATCACTTTGCTAAGTTTCATCAGATCAGGAAATACACCAGATGCAATACAAGAGTTAAAAACAATTGCCAAAAAGGGTGAAATAACATCAATTATTGAAGACATGGTATGTACTGATAATCCCCAAAGGTCAGCAGTTTTTTTTACATCGAGTTCTTTAAAAGATTCTATAATGTCTTTAGCAGTAGCAATTGTGAATTCAAAAAGTTTGTCACATTCTGGTACACATTCTTTTATTATTGAATAAGCAGAAGTCGAGGACGACGATGACAGAGTTTTGGTTGTTAAAATTGGAATATTAGTGAAGAAATTTTCAAACTCAGTTGCCACCTCCACGTCTGCCTTAATATCTACATCATTGTTTTTTAGATGGAAGTCACGATTCCGTACTGTCGTTCTTCCCGTTTCAGAATTAATAATATTCCAGGTTGTTTTAATTTTATTTCCAGAAGATTTTATTTTATTTTTAATGTGTATGGCTTTTGCTGAGGAACAGGCTCTTTTAAAAGTTTTAGAATATTTCTTAACAAATTCTTTAAAAGTTTCATCATGGTTATATGTTTTTTCATGATATAATTCAAATAACCTTTGCCTACTTTTGTAAATTCCTGGTGTTGCCCAATCACTAAATATAACGCGGTCACAAACAGGCAATGTTTTTGAGGTGAAAACCTTCCCAAACTCATAATTGATGAGGTTAAATAGTGCGGTATAATCTTGATCCGGGTCATTGTGATAAGGCAAACCGGGTAGTTTTTCCATTAAATTATTTTTAAATTGTTCTAAGCGACTTTTATTTACAGGAACAAAACTCACAAGTTTTCTTTGAGCTCTGATTATTTTCAGAGGGAAAGTGACTAACTGGCCACAGTGATCAGAGTCCAACTCATTAAAATATTATGAATCATCGTAAAATGTCACTAACTGACAATTCATAATATGATCTGCGTGCAATTCATATTACGAAATAATTCATCTGTTTGACAGTTGTTTATGGAAATTCGTAAATAGTCCACAATTGTGTCAAATTAAAGAAATTGCTTTTAGAGGAATTGCTAATGTGGCCGTTTTAGGCCCCTGTTCTTGCGTGATTGAGTAACAAACATCCAAACATACAAACTTTCACAATATAATATAAATATTAGTGGACTAAGTAGTGGATTATCGATACTATCGTAGTTAGCAACCGATTTCGGTTTCGGTATCACGATCCGCGATCGTTATTCGTTGGTATGACGAATATGAATGATTGAAAAAATATTAAAAATGGTGCCAGCAGAATACCTAGATAGTAGTAGCAACTTAGCAAGTGCACCAAAATGCTGGTTATAAAATTAAGTTACTGTGTTTATACTTATTTTACAATAACACTACTCGAAAACAATGCGGAGGAATTTTTCGACGCCATATTTTAGTTTTAGTTAGGTTAGGATATTATATTTTAATTCTAATAGATGTTAGAAGTTTATCTAGTGTATATATTTTTATACAAAAATAGTATAATCTATAAATAGGTTAGTTATCACTACACATTATAAAACGAAGTCCTCCGCCGCGTCTGTCTGTTCGCGATAAACTCAAAAACTACTGCACCGATTTTCATGCTGTTTTCACCAATGGATAATAGAGTGGTTCTCGAGGAAGGTTTTAGTATATTATATAATAACCGACACCCACGCGGGCAAAGCCGCGGGCATCAGCTAGTTAATGATAAAGTTAAAACAAAGTACCAGGGGGCCAAGTCTACTAATTTACAAACGAGTCAGTAGTCTCGCAATGATCAGTATTTGACAGATTTTGTATGGCATATCTGTCAAAAACTGATCATTGTGAGACCACTGACACGTTTGTAAATTAGTAGACTTGGCCGTGCTCACCTACACCATTTCAATATAATTCTGAAAACATATATTTTAAAGAAAGTTTTTTTTAAATTAGTCTTTATACGTTTGTGATCCCTTAATTCCCATAATTCCCTAAATAAACATTTTCCACGGCCAATTGGCTGGTTATCAGGCTTTCTTAAGGAAAACATGATTATGAGATTAGCCAGCGAATGGATCGTGAGAAGGATATAAGGTACTTAGTAGGTAGGTACTTAATTGAAATTAGCAATGTATCCACGATACTAGCACGTTTTGTGATAGTAGGTTTTTCTGCATATCTTGAATAATGACGGCTAATATCCACATTAAGTGATTATTCGACTTATACGGACTATTGAATAATTAGGTCAGATAGGCAGTCGCTCCATGTAAAATAGAAAAAAAGTTTATTCTGCACAAACAAAACGCACATTACAAAAAAAATATGATAAATACTGGTATTCAGCTGCATGCGGTTAGACTGGAGACCGACCCAAACATAGATGGGAAAAGGCTACGCAGATGATGATATTGGCAATAGTTTGTGCAGCTGATCCATCACCGCCGCCGGCGGGATTACATTTACTTATTACGTTTCGATTTTGTCAGTTTTTTATAATAGCAATACAGGGTGTAAGGGTAAACATTCTTGTCATTCAAACCATGGGTATTTGACTTAAATATAAAAATAAATGACCGAACACAACAAAAAAAAACGTTATTTTCATTAAAAGATTTTAAAAAGTTTCTATCTGACACCGTGCTTGCTAGTGAAACAGCTGACTGACTGAGGGAGGGGTCGCGCTCGCGGCCGGTCAGGTCAACATCCCGCACCCCCCGCCCGGGTTCGCACGCAAGTTCGTTGCCCTAGCGCATAGGGCAACGAACTTGCGTCTCTTATGGTAAAATGTAGATTTAAAAAAAATGAAAAAAAAGTTGTATTTTCCATTGATTTTACGTTCTACATATAAATGAAACCAAACCACTGGTTGCAAGGATAACGGTGTTTACCCTAACACCCTGTAGAAATTAATAGGTACTTACGATATAGCGATGACAACGAGAGAAAGTCGTACAAAACGAAATAATAACATCAAATACCTACTTATTCATCTAAACTTACCGCGGATAGGATCGAACTAAAACAAAAATCTAAATCAGCTACAGTTCGATTCAAACTTAGTGGCGCTGCGCAGTAACTATTTCATGTGTCAGCGAGGGTGAGGGGTGGGGTATTGCGCAGCGAGTAGCTAACTTCCGAGCCGACATTGAGTTTGAATCGAACTACATGACTATGATAGCTAAGCCGCTACCGCTATAATAGTTCCTTGGTCCTTACCTCATCGCTACCCTACAGCACTACTATACCAAAAAGCGAAAGTCTTGACGGTGCGTCAACTGTTTGTACAATATGTAGGTACAACAGACCATCCTGAAACAGCATAGACTACTAACCTACAATCCTTCACTGCCTCGAGCTAAGAGAAGATTTAATCCTGTTGTCAACTACCATACTACTACTACTACCTTCAACATCTTTTTCAAAACGTTTCTTTTTTCACATCGGTCGGTATCTCTACAATAAGTTAAAGTGCAAAATGAAACTATACAGGATGTTAGGGTAAACACCGTTATCCTTGCAACCAGTGGTTTGGTTTCATTTATAGAACGTAAAATCAATGGAAAATTACAACTTTATTTTTTATTTTTTTAGATCTAAATTTTACCACAAGAGACGCAAGTTGGTTGCCCTATGCGCTAGGGCAACGAACTTGCGTCTCACACGGGCGGGGGGTATGGGATGTGATCTGACCGGCAGCGAGCGCGATCCCTCCCTTAGTCAGTCAGCTGTTTCGCTAGGAAGCACGGTGTCAGATAGAAACTTTTTAAAATCTTTTAATGAAAATAACGTTTTTTCTTTGTTGTTTTCGGTCATTTATTTTATATTTAAGTCAACTACCCATGGTTTGAATGACAAGAGTGTTTACCCTTACATCCTGTATAGTTGGCTCCAAGAACTCAATTAAGATGACACTGAAAAGGAGATTGGGCGTTTCTGCCCTGGAGCCCAAGAGCATTAAGATATATACCAATGGAAAGATCTCATCAAGAAGAATATTTTTTATTCTGAAGATTTCTCTTGATCGTTAGTACGAAAGGAGCTACAGAGCTTTAAGTGTGAGTGATTAAATATTATTGTAATTCTGGTATTTCGTCAATTAAATAACTTTTAATGATTCAGTGCCCTGCAAACATCAACTTTGAAGCCTATAAGCGACCATTTTAAAACATTGGTCTCCAATAGATGCCATTTTAGGAACAATGTTTTTAAGAGTCGGTCGACAGGACACATCGTTAAGCCTGACGCGTACCCCAATAGAGTTGAGATAATATGCCAATGGAAAGATCTCTTCAAGGCTAATATTTTGTGATAGGAAGCTTCTCTCGATTGTTAGTAAGAAAGGAGCTACAGAGTTCTAAATGTGAGTAATTAAGCATTAGTGAAAGTTAGGTATTTAGACAATGAAATAACTTTAACTAACTTTGAGCCTTGCAAACATGATCTTGCAAACCTATAACCGGACATTTTAAAATGTTGGCCTCCTAGATGCCGTTTTGGGAACAATGTGTTTAAGAGTCGATCGGCCGTACAAATCGTTAAGCCTTCGTTAAGCCTGCCGCATCCACCTATAAAGTTAAGATATATGCCAATGGAAAGATCTCTTCAAAGGAAATATTTCGTGATATGACGTTTCTCTCGATTGTTAATACGAAAGGAGCTACGGAGCTCTAAATGTGAGTAATTAAGCATTATTGAAATTCCTCACCTATTTAGGTCATTAACTCTGTACTGACTAATAATAGGCAAAAGTCGTGTTTGTAGCAAAGGTTATCCTTAAAAAATTCTTTTCAGTGGTATATATCTTATGGCTATTGGACGTCAAGAATTGCTTAACTTCGGTGCGCAATTTATTACATACTTAGGTCATTAACTTCGAACTGATAAACAATGGGCAACAGTTATGTTAGAAGAAAGGGTTCTCATCGAAAAGCTCTTTTCATTGGTGGCTATTGGGTCAAAAAAATTCCTTAATTTCAATGCCCCAGTAGTAACACTTATTTAGGTCATTAACTCCAAACTGATTAGCAATATGCAAAAGTCGTGTTAGAAGGAAAGGTTCCCCTTGAAAAGGTCATTCCGTTGCTGTATATCTTATGGCTATTGGATTAAGAAAATTCCTTAACTTCGGTGTCCCAGTAGTCACATTTATTTAGTTTATTAACTCCAAACTGACTGACAATTAGCAAAGTCGTATTAGTAGTAAAGGTTCTTCATGGAAAGCTCTTTCCATTAGTGTATATCTTATGGCTATTGGGCCAAGAAAATTCCTTAACTTCGGTACCGAAGTAGTCACCTATTTAGGTCATTAACTCCGAACTGATTTAAAATTGGCAACAATCATGTTAGTAGTAAAAGTTCCCCTTGAAAAGCTCATTCCGTTGCTGTATATCTTATGGCTATTGGGTCAAGAAAATTCCTTAACTTCGGTGTCCCAGTAGTAATACTTATATAGGTCATTAACTCCAAACTGACTAACAATTGGCAAAAGTCGTGTTAGTAGCAAAGGTTCTCATTGGAAAGCTCTTCCCATTGGTGTAAATCTTATGGCTATTGGGCTAAGAAAATTCCTTAACTGCGGTACCAAAGCAGTCACCTATTTATGCCATAAACTTCGAACTGACGAATATGGCAATAGAATGGAATAGAATTGGCAATAGTCATGCTAGTAGCAAAAGTTCCCCTCAAAAAGCTAAAGCTATTGATGTTTATCTTATGGCTATTGGGCCAAGGAAATTCCTTAACTTCGATGCCCAAGTATTCACACCCATTTAAGTCATTTACTCCGAACTGACTAACAATTGACAAAAGTCGTGTTAGTAGGAAAGGTTCCCCTTGAAAAACTCTTTCCATTGGTATATATATCTTATTTTTATTGGGCTTCAGGGAAGACCCCATAGGCAAAAGCCCATTCTCCTTTATTTGCAGTTTTAACATCATTATGCAATATGCTACGATAAAAAAAAATACTCACAGTCACGCACACATACACACACACAACCCACCCACATACACACAACCGCTGCTCACACTTCTCTAACTACACAAACTACACGTACACGCAGTACACACTCAACCTCACGCCCACCCTGAATACTAACCATACTAACTAAAAATTACAAGTATAATTAATTAATAATCTTTCAAAAAAAAAAAACAAAATGTTAACATCTCCTAACTGCATACCGTTTGTACGAGTACATAACATAATTTGTTAAATTTGTTAAACTTAAATGGAGGAGTCCTGGTGACCTGAAATACAGGCCCTGAGCCTAGATATATATGTCATATATATGTCACCGTAGAAATAAGGTAACAATTAAGAGTAATATTGTGGAGATAATAAACTATTTTTTATTTTTTTATTATTTTATTGGTTTTATCCAATATTCAAATAGCTGACATAAACGCCAGCCGGTTAAGTAGCTGGCTACTGGCAACCATAAATAGCACAGGCTAGCATAGCTATATTACGGCTAGTTTATTAGTTTTACGGTTTACTAGGGGACGGCGCGTACGCAGTCGCCACTACCAAAAATAACGCATCCAAGTTATCCACATTAGGGATAATCGCAGGGGTCAACCCAATCGCTGGGGTCAACCCAACCGCAGTGCAATGGGAAGGCCTCGCCCTGGGGGAACCGCCTGGCTGATCACGGTATCCCCTACGCCAGGTAATAAGTATGACTTTTTTACGAAAACGCGGAAGGGTTGTTCAGCGGCGTCCAGAAACGTGACGGAAATGTACAGCGCCATCTAGTTATGGGATGGGAAACTTGGGACTTGGCCGAAAATAAACTGGATTCATGAGGAAATAATAATAATAATATATTTATTTGCATAAAAATACGGTATACAAAGATGGTAAAAAAAAGTACAATTTAGAACAAAACATATTTTGCCAATATGCAAATCAGCATGCAAATTTTTCAGTTGGTAACTTCAGTTGGAAAGCTACAGTGTTCTATGTAAATTCAATGTATTGTAGTCTGAATACATAGTAATGGATAGGTAATTAGTTTAAGTAGATAGTAGTCATATTATCAGTGTTTGAAGTGGCACGTGTAAAACGTGTTGATTTTTTACTGCATTACTTAATTTAGTATGTTATCAAGATTATATTAGACAAGCTGCGCCCAGCGGTTTCCCCCGCATTAGTCTCGATCCCGTGGGAATCTATACGTATTACGTATAAATTATAGTCGCTTTTCGTGTTAGTCTGTATGCCCGCGTTGTTCTTCTAAACCACGCAACAGATTTTGATGAGGTTTTGACCATCGTTTAGAGAATTTATTTCGGAAGGTTTATGTGTTTATTGCGTTAACATTAAAGTTACATTTAATTAAGAAAATCTCAATGTTTTTTCAAGTCGTAAATAACATAACTATCTAGACTAAAATAACAAGTTGAGGGAAAATATGCGTCACATTCACGCAGAACGGCCATCGCCCAGCATAATGCTGCGACCCTATAATTACGCTTTATTACGAAAAGAGTTTCCGGCTATGCTATACAGACTTTTTAAACATCCTTCAACAATCCCACCTTTTCAAATCAGACTGTATGCGAACTGCACTTGAGTTATAAGACAATAAACTACAAGATCACGTTCCTACAACAAAAGCCTTTCATACAAATCCATGTTCAAATCATCATATACATAATATCATTGTCGATGACGAACCGTTGTCATTCGCTGTACATGTACATACATCCTCAAGAGACAGTAAACAAAGCATTTAGTAAGAACTTACTAACCAAACGATATATTCTGTAAAATTTAAATCTCACCGTGAAAACTTAGGTGAAGTGAGTGTGAAGTGAGCTGTCATTAGTGTCAAACCTGAATTGCGTAAAACACTATTATTATTACCACAAAACCGTGAATAACAGTTGTTTAGCCTAAACTCCTTAAACATGACAAATCAAACCTTTTAAACATGACATTTTTGTATGGAATTTGACCAGTTTTATGCCAAACTCCATACATACAGAAATGTCGTCTTTAAAAGGTCTTTGCTAAACAAATGTTAAACACGGTTTTGTGGTATTATGGTATCAATCACAATTCGAGGGTTTTGAAGGAAATTCCTAACGCAATGAAAGTGAGCTGAACTGTGATGCTTGGGCCACACAACGCAGTCATTATTTCGTTAACTATAGCGATAGATTGAGTGGCCACACTTGAACAGTCATTGTCAATGCTCATTTTCCGCCACCCGAGTTATCGCCTAACGGCAAACGCTATTGTGAATGCCGTTGAAAAATTCTCACGATAAGTTGTGGCTACACCGACGATTAACGTCCAATATCGCGATAATCAACGGCGTTTCCCGTTGCACTGGCCCCAGCATGAAAATTGCGATCAATTGTCATTTTATGTGTGTGTGATACACAATGGAATGACAACTCACCCCGCAGGTGAAATGACAACTCACTTTAAGATCACTTCACATAAGTTTTCACGGTGAGATTTCTACAGACGGCGGCAGTGCTTGTCTAGAACTCGACAGAAACGTTATAAAATTAATCATCACTAGCACAATAAGATTTATCTAATCTCCATAGTAGTATCACTTCGATTAGTTGATAACGAATGTCGAACACCTTTGTCCATCGGCTGTGTAGTGGAGTGAACGTGTGAACAATGAAATTCAGAATATTTTAAAGACTTTGTGTTGTAGGAGAATTTTTAATTAGAAATTATCAATATGGGTGAATTACAGAAAAGTGAAACAGCGAGGAATGAGAAGAAAGGGTCTCCATTTTGGAAACAGGTTTGGGTTATTTTCATATTACTTTTCATCAATATCTATAATTTAATGACATGCTCATCTTACGGTAATATTAATTAATATTTAATTTGAAAGCAATATTGCCACACTATTTGAATACCTAACTTTTGTTGGCTGGTGGATTGTGGAGATCAGATAGGCAGTCGCTCCATGTAAAATACTGTATTCAGCTGCATCCAGTTTGACAAGAAGCCGACCCCAACTTAGTTGAGAAAAGGCTAGCTTACCTAACTTTTTTGAGTGCGACAATCCTAACAATCCTACTAAACTGCATGGACAAATGTGTTTGCGAAACGTTTCAGAGGCAGGGTCGGTCTGGCCCTAGGGCATACCGGGACTTTCCCGGTGGGCCGGTCCCTCTGTGGGCCCCGGCCGGTCCGGTCCATTTTCCTTTCATTTTATTTAGAGCAAAGCCGTGATTAGAGAGATAATAGAACCTCAAAAAATCCCGGTAGTTTTTTGGGTCCCAGACCGACGCTGTTCAGAGGATACTGATCAATATTCTTTCCCGCTTAGAAGTAATTCATTATAATCATCACAATTAATAGTTTCTAACTTGTAGTTGCGTCTAACAAAACACGTAGTTATATCCTTTTAGACCTATGTCACATTTCCGACTCATTACCTGTTGTCTTTGCTAATCTCACTAATTAGTCTTATCACAGTGCTATTTCATGATCGTGATGACTTTGAATGGCATACCTATTACCTGTATTGACTCGATTTCATATATCTACCGCAATACCTATTTCTTTTATGGAAGGTTAGCCAGAGTTAACATAACATCATCAATTAATGGCTCTGGAATTTAAATAAACTGCGTACCTCTATATCAATGACGTTCCCAGTCTACATAAGAAAATTCAATAAATAAAATAAAATAAACTTAAAATAGCTTAGTCACTAAAGGTAGTCGTCTGCATAGACTACTATATATACTGAGAGTCGTCTGATCGGCAAAACCCTAGTCGGCCCATCACTAATAAAAGTTTCATTGAAATTTTTTTTTTTAATTTCGATGCATAATCATTAATCAGTTTAATCAGCCTATAATGTTCTGCTGGGACCATAGATTAGTCCTTCTCTCTGTGAGAGGGAGTGGACCATAAACTACCACGCGGGCCCAGTCATGTCATGTCTTCGATTTGTAGGTTCTAGGACAAGCCGGTTTCCTCACGAGATGTTTTCCTTCACCGTTTTGAGAGCAGTGGTGATGAAATGATTTACACAAAGTAAAGCGCCTATCTATCTGTAACTATGTAGCAACATAATTCACACACCAAAAAGGATAACACTATAAACCAAAGACCAACCAGCAACCTCTAAACGATTCTCGACACTGGCACTGACCAAATTGTGCTAACATCTCGCAAATAAACACCGCCATATAAAGATCCTTACGTTTACGTCGTTTCTGAGTGTTCTCTAACCATTATACAGTATGCAAGGGTAAACACCGTTGTCACTCAAACCATGGGTAGTTGACTTAAATATAAAAATAAATGACCCAGTAACAACAAAAAAAAACCTTATTTTCACTAAAAGATTTTAAAAAGTCACTGTCCCGATACTCATGGATACGCGTTCGAGAGACTGCGAAACAGCTGACGGCCGGTCATGTAATGTCCCGCGGGCCCCGCCCGCCCCCGCCAACCGCCGGCCGCGGCCGGTCGTTGCCCTTGCGTGTAGGGTGAAATAATCTTGTGGAATAATGTAGATATTCTTTAAAAAAATAAAGTTGTATTTTTCCATTGATTTTACGTTCTATAAATGAAACCAAACCACTGGTTTCAAGGATAACGGTGTTTACACTAACACCCTGTATTCTCATTATAGTATATTCTCATAATGTATCTTTTATTTAATTTTTGAATTGTTTTTGATTTATGTATTCTGTTTTTCTTCTACTCTTACACACGTTGTCTACATCTCTTTTATCTACTTTCCTATCGCAGGTATGCTGGAAGAGATTTCTTTAGAAATAAGCATTGCCTTTGTACGATTTTTTCTGTTCCTTTCTTCTTTTCTGTATTTATATGTGTGTGCATAAATGGTTAAATAAATAAATATAAATTGTTATTGACGACAAAATTTTCCCCTTTATAAGCATTTGTGTACAGATTACAATGGGTACTTCACAAATATTGACACTGTCACAAGAACTATTGAGCGATCAATCTTCATTAGCTTAGCTGTTGTAAGATTATCTTCTTGTGCAATTAACAAATAACGGAAAACAATATGTTACTTGGAAATCGCCACTTATGGCTCATTTCTAACTTGAGAAAGGTTTTTCCCTATAGGAACTAGATATTAGACAAAACCATCCACATGAGCGAAGCTTGGAATTTTGAAGACAATTCAACAAAAATCGAAATATCAGCCGATCTATTCTGAAAAAATCTCACTGTGAGTGAATAGAGTCAATCCCTAGCCAGCTCAACTTCACGCTTACTAGAATCACTTCACTTTTACAGAGTAGACCGACAGGTAGAACACGGTGAATAGACTACCTAAAACTATGCCGTTTATGCTACGGCTACACTTCGCGCTATCGCGAACTTTTCTTCGTGCGCTCTCTCTCACACACCCCTCGATTACTCGCCGAGCAACAGAGAGCGCACGAAGAAAAGTTCGCGATAACGCGAAGTGTAGCCGTAGTGTTAGAGCTCTAACACACTGGGACGCCGAGGCCGAGGCGACGTCGGCGTCGCCGGCTACGTTTGGCTACGGTCTGGGGACGTCACCTATTTGGAAACGTAGCCACGACGGACCGGCCCCTGCGTGGAAACTGGATACTCTGGCGACCTGGTGACGCGTAGCCAAGTCGCCAGTATTTTTTCTGTTATAAGTTACGCCTCCCTCACTCATCTGGTCAACTAATCGCCAGAACGCACGCCCGCGTGTTACTGGCTACTTATTTGGCAACCTCATTTGGCTACGGTAGGTAGCCAGAGGTAGCCAAGGCGACGTCGCCAGTTCGCTCTGCCAACTAAACGTATAGAGCTATATGGAGGGTGGCTCACATGGCGTCCGCTTGCATATTACGTAGCCAACCATACATTTTGTAGGCCAGAGACTTCGCCATCGCGTCCCAGTGTGTTAGCGCTCTAAACGGCATAGTTTTAGGTAGTCTATTCACCGTGTTCTACCTGTCGGTCTACTCTGTAAAAGTGAAATGATTCTAGTAAGCGTGAAGTTGAGCTGTCATCTGATGCTCTGCTATTGACAGCTCACTTCACGTAAATTCGAACTCTCTCTCTGACTCTCTCTCTCTGTCTTGCGCGTCCTAGTGTGATAGCGCATAGCGCTCTTTGACTTCAAATTAACTTTTGCCTTGTCATGTTTTAAAACCTGAAACTCAGATCTCATTACTGCAGGGTTGGGTTTGAAACATGGCGTCGTAACGTAATATTAACCTACACAAAAATCGTATGTTTCATTGACCAGTAAGTATCGTGAATCAAAATTAATAGATGTCGAGATAAGATCGTATCGCTGTGTACCAGCTGTTATCAGTGTTATCCCAAGGTATCATAATCGTAAATAGGTAATTTTTGAGGCTTATCAGTAAACGATCGAATGATTGATATTTGGCACGTGAACGCATGGATTCGGTTGTCAAGTGGAATCCTAAATGCGAAAGTAAGTTTGTTTGTTTGTTACGCTTTCACGCTTAAACGGCTGAACGGATTTGTATGAAATTTGGCACAGGGGTAGACCATGACCTGGAATAGGACATAGGATACTTTTTATCCCGATATTCCCACGGGAGCGAAAGATACGCGGTTGAAACCGCGATGCGCAGCTAGTTTATTACAAAGATGTACTTAGTTCTCTTGAAAACACAGGTAGGCTACCTAAATACATGTGTTTCTCTCTTTAGACTTACCTAGAAGGGTGAAATTGGCTTTTTATAAAAGTGTTTCCTTACAAGATCTAAAATACTTTAAATGCAATCAATGTGCAGATTGTGCAGGTACGAGAAACATAATTATTAACACCCTAATTGTATTTCTACAGTATTTAGCGAGCTTCCAATATCGTAGGAAGTAAACAAAAGCAAAATTGTTAAACTACCGTACCCTCTGCGACATGATTTGCGTTTTAGCTTCGATTAATATTTATCTACCAGTACCTAAGTAATTATAACAACTTCGTCATCATTTTTTAAATCAAAACAACTTATTTGATTGATGAATGGAAGATGAGAGAGATGAGAGAATGGAAGAAAAAAAACGTTTTGGGCCGACCCCAAGTAACACATGGGACAAGGGCAGGAAGACGACTGCCAGGGTTGCGGGAAAGCTGCCAGGGTTGCGGGAAAGTCCATGGAGAGATACCAGGGCCCTTGGCAACAGGCAATTGAAGAAACACGGGTGGGTGGGTTATAGTCAGTAAAAGTCTGACATGCCCTCCCGCTCCGCCCAGAGCAGGAGAAGTCATTACGACGATACCCCAGTACGACGTGCTCTTGAATATAATTCATTATTATCACGGATTAGGTATGTCTCCATAAAGTGATCGGTTTTTCACCAATTTAACCACGTGTCGACCATAGCTCTTGAAAAATTAGATACGCATTTAATTAAAGACTGCGTACAATAAGATTACAAATATCTAATCAAAAGATCGTAATTAACATTACAACAGCGCCTTTGTAATAAATAATTCACTAAGCATAATCTAGCAATGTATTTAAAAGGTAATAAGTAATCTTTTAAATCCACCATATCTTATCAAATATGCACTTGTAAAGAAACAGCACTTCACCTTTGTAAACTCGGTTAAGGTTAATTTATCAGCTGTGAAAAATTAGGTGAAGTGAGTGTGAAGTAAACTGTCAAAGGTGTCGAGCATCAGGCGGAATGACAGTTCACTTCACCTATGTTTTCACATTTTATAGAGTAACGCAGTTTTCTATTATTGAACTTTGAATTTTTTTGATGTGTAACATTTTCCTTTCTTCCTGCCATCTGTGGGACTGATTTCGTGAAAAGCGACTGAAGTGTGTAACAGGGAGCCGGGGAAGCGTGCGCTACTTGATTTGACCATAATGAGCGCACGCGGTGCTACAGTTGTCCATCAGATACGACCTTGACAAGGCCGCGCCCCTTTAATGTTGCTTATTACCAAGGTGAGATGTCAGATGTTACACATCATATTATGCGACTACTGCAACCCTTACTCGTTTTTTTATAACTAAAAGTAGGTAGTCACGGCTACATCCTACTAATTCAAATTCAAATTCAAATAATTTATTTCAGACATTCGTCCATAGTGTTAGTATACAAGATAACTTAAAGACTATTGTTAGTAAACATGAAAATTAATTAAGTTAGTATACAAAATAACTTAAAGACTAAGTGTTAGTAATAATAAAAATTAATTAAAAACGCTAATTTGTGTGGATTCTCACCCAGTGGCGCAGCAGAGGGGAGTCCCACCGATCTGAAAACACGCTCAGGAGACTGTTGGAGGCGGTGCGCAGCCGACCATTCATGGAGGCGGTCCTCTTGCGTATTATGGCGTAAAAGTCATCAGTATGCGCCTCCGCAAACATACCGGACGCACTACATCGCCACGCCCGCCCCAACAGTATCCTGAACGCATTATTATATTGGACACGCAGATCACTGAATGTCCTCTGCGTAAAACTGGTCCAAAGACTGCACGTGTAAAAAGACTGGCAGAAGGCTTTAAAAAGAGTTATTTTTACTTCGTCAGTACAACGTGCAAATCTTCGAACCAGCATATTACATCGAACAGCCAGCGACCTGCGTTCCCTCTCTATATCAGTCTTATCCTTGAGATCATCAGTGACCCAATGACCCAAGTACTTGAATTTCTTTACCCAAGCTAAAGGAGTACCACAAAGAGAGACACCGGGGACATCAGAATAATTTATGGCACTCGCTTTAAACATAATAAGTTCGCTCTTCTTGACATTGTACTTGAGCCCATGGGCCACTGCATAGGACTCACAAATCGCCACAAGTGTCCTTAAAGCGCCGATCGATGGGCTCAGAAGGGCCATGTCATCGGCATAGCTAATAATAATATTAAATAATATTAATAATAATATTATAAATGTGAAAGTTTGTGTGTTTGTGTGTTTGGATGTTTGTTACTCAATCACGCAAAAATGGCTGAATGGATTTGGATGAAATTTGGCAAACAGATAGTTCATAACCTGGATTAACACATAGGATACTTTTTATCCCGATATTCCCACGGGATCGAGACTTACGCGGGTGAAACCGCGGGGCGCAGCTAGTAACAAACTATACGTTTCCAGTTTATGCTGATTTCGCATTATATAGAATTTCCGTACAATGCGAGCTCCGCTTATACTGGAAACGTATAGCTTGATGTGTAGCCGTGTGTACGTTATCTTTTAACAAATGGCGTGAGCGATCTAAGTATGTAGACATCTTGAAAAGTGCTTGTATAGCACTTCAGTTGTAGTTCATTTACATTGTTAATCTATGCTTATAATAGGAAACAATGGAACATGTGTTAGTCCTTAGCCTAGAAATTCCCCAAGGTTAGCTTTCATAGACTGATCACACAATAGCTTGTAACACGAAGTGAACTTTAGGCCGAAGACACACCGCAAGTGGCATGCTAAGCTCAAGAGGGTAGTTGATCGCTTAGATGACTCCTCCTATAGTGAACCAACACAGTGGTTATATGCGCGGCCCCACCGCTCGCTTAGAGGGACGATAGTAGAGCATATTACATAGCGGTTAGCTACGCGAACGAATGTCGGCGGTTATTTACTTGGATCACTGGGATGCGATGGAGGAATTTCTAGACAACTTTGAGAAAGACATTTTACCACAACAAAATCACACTTTAGATCACCAGGCATGAGCTATTAGTGAGGTGAGGCCACCATGAATCAAAGCATTTCGACCATTCAGCTTGTCTCCTAGAGTCCTAGCTAACCTCTAAGCGTGACACTTGCAGTGTGGCTTTAGAATACTTACTAACAGAGCCTTTACGGGTCTAATAGTTCTCACAGTAGCAGCCCGAAGCCTTGATTTTTCGCTTTCACGCTAAAACGGCTGAACGGATTTAGATGAAATTTGGCACATGGGTAGACCATAACCTGGAATAGGACATAGGATGTTTTTTATCCCGATATTCCCACGGGATCGAGACTTCCGCGGGTGAAACAGTGGGGCGCAGCTAGTAAATAATTCTCCAGGCAAAAAGTGGTTGTCGGTACTAAATATAAGTACCTACCGATCTGCCAAACCCTTTGGGTAATACAGGGGATGTGATGTTCTGTAATAATGTTTCAAAGATTGGCCGTTACTATCCTAATAAACTCTAAATGAAAAACGTGCAATGTTACATTACTCCTTCTACATCATTGCAGTTTTTGATTCAATATACATATATGTATAACGCAATACCTAAATTTTCCAGGCATTCGTGACAGCGAGTGTGTCGACGAACATCATCGCTCACGGCTGCGTCATCGGCTTCTCAGCGATCCTGATCCCCAGTCTTCGTCTTCCCGAGTCTCAGATACACGCCACACCCAGCGAAGAGTCATGGATAGGTAAGAATAGACAGACACTCATAAAATTTGCATGCAAGGGACCGTTGGCAATTATGTATATACTAGCTGCGCCCCGCGGTTTAGTCCCGATCCCGTGGGAATATCGGGACTAAACCATGTGCCAATTTTCATTCAAACGAACAAACAAACAAACTCACTTTCGCATTTATGTTATTAGTTAGGATGTGTCAAATGCAGTACTTTCTTAGTTCCCTACCATAAAAAGGTTCCCAATAGGGAATATGCATGTATTTTTTAAATATTTTTATTCGATATTTTACATCGTCAAATAATAGTTAAAAAAAATTCGACGGCAAAAAAGCAATTTAAAGTAGTTAAAAAAATGTTTAAAAATATCCAACCGATCCGGGCTATTTAAACGCCCTCCATTTGGCGCGCTTGGTGTGGTGACGTCACAGTTCGTGAAAACAGACAAGCAACTGTCAAGTCAACGTCAAACACTCCTTTTTCTATGAGCGTTTGACATTGACTTGACACTTGTTGATTGACTTGACATTGACATTTTGATTGTTATCCCGGATTGTTACGTCACATCCGCTCTTAGCCTTTTCAAGTATTTGAATTACCCACAGTTATTTGGGACTTTTTAAAAATTAATTTCTCGCTCAAAAAGAAATTTTATTCAAAAATATTGATGGAAGCATAATTCTGAAGTAACATAGTTTATAGAAAAAAATACTTGACCCATATTTGAATCACATGCATATTCCCTATTATCCATAGCTATAGGAAATGTAATGCCAAGTATAGGGAATGTAATGCCAGGTATATGTAGTGCACAGAAAATCATGATAAAAGAGTAACGGTGGAGTTTCTTGCCCATTCTTCTCCATACGAAAACTACCTTTTGGAAGGGGCGACTATAATCAATTCTTTTTTTTTTATTTGACGTTCAAAAGTGTCTTTTATGTGCGTAATAATTGAAATAAATTATTAGACATTTGATGCTAATGTGTCAGGTTACCTCTTCGTTGAATGGCTAGTTTATAATAATTAATACTTAAATTACCGCTATTTACTATCCTTCCTTATATTTAAATACATTTGTCGAAGTGTCGATAGATGTTAAGCTTCTTATAACGTTCTGTTTGATAAAATATTAATCTCATATTTTATTCATATTTTTCTGATTCCAGCCTCAATTATCGGTTTCGCGCTAATCACGGGCAACATCATCATCACACCCCTCATGGACCTCCTCGGAAGGAAGAGGTCACATCTACTGACCATCATACCTGTCCTGCTGGGCTGGTTCCTCCTCCTCTTGGTGAACAGCGTCGGCGGTCTCATCGCGGCCAGGTTCATACAAGGCATTGCCATGGGCATGCTGGGGCCATTGGGGTCCATTATCATAGGTGAAATGACTGATCCAGTCAATAGAGGAGCATTTCTTACTTGCGTGTCTTTATCATTGACAATAGGAGTCCTGTTCTGCCACTCCTTAGGTAGTTTCTTCAGTTGGGAGCAAAGCGCATTAATATGCTCTTTCATCACATTTACAAGTCTCCTCTTAATCATTTTCAACCCTGAGTCACCATCGTGGCTAATCTCAAAAGGAAGGATAGACGAAGCAAGAAAAGTCTTCCTCTGGCTACGAGGGGATGGTGATCAACAACTGGATGAATTAGAAAAAATGATAGCTGCCCAAAGAATGGCAAGAAAATCGAGTGTTATAGACCAGAATCTATCAGCCTGTGCAAAGATACAACGGTACCTAAGATATTTGAGAAAGACTATGAAGAAGCCGGAGTTCTACAAACCTATTACTATAATGGTGTTCTTATATGTGATGTTCCAGTTTGCTGGTATCAATGTAATCAGTTCCTATGCTACAGATATTATCAGTCAAGTTGTAGGGCCTGAAGCGAATGCTAAAGTCATTATGGTGGCTTTGGACATCGAGCGGCTTTTCTGCAACATTCTTGCTGTCTACCTGATGAAGACTATGAAGAGACGGACCTTGTTGTTCAGCACTGGGTCGATATGCATCCTCTCCTACATTGCGAAAGGGCTCTACGTTTACGCGAAGCAGAATAACAAGTTGCCGTTCGAAAGCCAGTGGCTGCCAATCGGTTTGATAGGAATTTACATGTTTTCATTAACTGTTGGTATCTCTTCGATACCGTTCGCGGTTTCTGGGGAGATATTCCCGTTAGAATACCGTGGTTTGGGCAGCGGTATCAGTATCCTTGGTTTGTCATTGAATTTCTTTGTAGCCCTGAAATGTTTCCCGATGTTGACGTATTCTATCGGTTTACCATGTACGTATTATTTGTATGCTTGTGTGGTTGCATTGTGTATGTCGGTAGTCTGGGTGATGTTGCCAGAGACGAAGGACAGGACTCTTCAGGAGATAGAAGACAGTTTCCGAGGAGTTTCTCCCGCAGACGCCAAGAGTAGTGAGCCTCTGAATAAGGCACATGGAGATTTAATGATGCGCAGAGTCAGTTCTGTTATTATGTACTAAAAGTGTACAGAATTTTATAAAAGTCCTGGAATGATTTTAGAAACAATTTGCAGTACACTGTAGGTACTGTTACTCAATAAGATGATTTATTAGAATCGGCTATAATCTTAATTATTAAGTTAATTTTACGTAATTTATGAATTGTGAAATTCAATCTCAAATAAGTCAATAAAACTATTTTTACTTCAGATCAGTTTACTTCTCTCATAACTTTTCATGTTTTAACACTTTCAGTGCCCTAGGAGGGCTCAATGTTATTGGTTCACATTTTAGTTAAACCATTATTGGTTTAATTTTGTTACATAATATACGTACGTACCATAACTCGTACCATAAGTCGGCATCGCTACAGATTAACAGCGAATAAAGGCCACCATACATGATCAGATCTATCTTCAGATGATCCCATCTCTTTAGCACAACTAATTGAAAAAATAATTCTAACTAGCTTCGGGCCGATATGATACAAGTTTGTTTTTTCAGATTGGCCTTTTCATGTATGGTAGGCTTTATAACCGCAACCATCTGTAGTGTAATGAGCCAGATAATACCACCCTCTTCAAAAAACGGCGCCGGAGCACTGAACGTGTTAAATAAAGCCACTCCCCCCCCAACTGCGCCGAAGCAGTAAAGCACATCCTGTGGTCTCCCGTCCCTCTTCATCCACATTCCACTTTCTTCAGCTCCAACATCTTCTCCCCTTCATGCAGCTCAACCTGGCCGATATTACCTTTAATTCCTTTGAAATGGCACTCTATCTCATATAGTGTCTTCCCCTTAGTTTCTGGTAACAAGTAGTATAAGAAAACCCCACAAACAGCGATGGAAACTCCGTAGACACAGAAGGTTCCATTGACACCGATCTGCGCGAAGGAGAATGGCGCCGTCTTAACCACAACGAAGAACATGATGGAGAGGAACATGCCAGAAATTCCACTCCCCAAGCTCCTGTATTCTAGAGGAAACACCTCTCCTGCGATAGCCCAGGGTATGGGTAGGATGCCTAAAGTTTTTCCAAAGATGTACACTAGGGTAGGTATTACAGGAGTCCATTTGTATTCATCAGGTATGTAGCCAAAATCTCTTAGGTAAAGAAGAAGTGCGGCGAGGAATAGTGAGACGACACTGATGTTAATTCCGAGGAAGAGAACGGTTCGTCTGTTCAGTTTGTTGACAACGATGCAGGACAGGACTGCTGTCACGAACCTCACCACATCCACCATCAACATGCTGACGTTGGAGTCAATGGTTCCAGCACTGACTTCCTCCATCATTGGAACAGTGTAGGATGGCACAACCGTCATCCCAGATATTTGGAACAGCACGAACATGAACATCATGATGATGGTCGGTTTATAGAACTCTGGTTTCCTGACAATCTGTCTGTATCCTTGCCATCTGGACCCTCGTCTCGTTCCTGCCGTTTTCTTCTGACTATTGAGCAAAATCTCCAGTTCTTTTTCAGAGCTAGGGTCGTAGCCTCTGAACCAATGGAAAGACTTCCTACATTGTTCTGTTAGGCCTCTTGAGGCAAGGTATGGTGGAGTTTCTGGTGACAGAGTAACCAGGATGAGAGATAGGACGTATACGCTTCCGCAGGCGAGACCAGCTGATCTCCAGTACAGCAAAGTTCCGAAGACGTGGGCGATCAGCATTCCGGTGGCGAAGGAGAACGCGATGGTGGCGAGGAAAGCTCCTCGATGTTTAGGAGCCGAGTACTCAGCTATGGAGACTGGTGCAGCTGCTGCCTGGATGCCCATGCCGAAACCCTGGAATATTAAAATACTGCTTTAGTCATTTTTTTATTCAGGTTTCGTTTAATCAATATTAATACATAGTAACAAACAAAGTCGCTTTTCGTGTCTTTGTGACCGCTTAGCTTCATACCTACACAATGAATTATTCCGAAAGATTAGTATGCGTATAGATAACTCTTTAATTTTTTAATTTTAGTTATATTACAGAAATCTGGATGTCTTGACTCAGTTTCGCCATTGCACACGTCTGAAGCATGGGCGGGTCGTTCGTTAGTAAAGTAGTTTCATTTAATTTCAATCTTCACTCAAGTAGATGCGGAGGCTTCATAAATATTGACGTGTATACCGTCATCGTTATCAATAACAGATCACAAGACATACTTTGTCATGCAAACAATGTGATTGCAATATAATGATACCCTTTAGATGGTCTTCATAAATCTGGGTCAATTTGTAGCTCACTTGCTCATCAAAATGAAATTAAATGTATTGGTGGCAATTGTTTTTATTGGTACGCTAAACAATGACAATGTATCGCAAATATTGTACTCGGAAATATTTGATTATGAAGGACGATGAAGATGGCGTCGACATGGGTCATTGCCTTGGCCGTACGACTTGGTTAATAAATTCAGGTGAAACAGGGAAGAATGGTTTAAAGAGAGGAAGTTTACATAGTGGGATTGACAAAGGGCCCAAAATAATATGATGATAATTGAAAAACGGTACTTAGTAGTGAATTTTTCGTAAATCTTCGACAGTCGTAACAAGCCCTAAATTCTAACAACCAGTCATACCAAGGGGTATTGTATTACCCAGTCACTGGGTTTTAGAGGTCAGATAGGCAGTCGCTCCATGTAAAATACTGGTATCCAGTATCCGGTTAGACTGGAAGCCGACCCCAATATAGTTGGGAAAAGGCTAAGCAGATTTTTTGAGTAGTGAATTTGTAAAAAAATACTTTTCGAAAGACTTCTTTAGATTTTGATTTACAATATCACAGAATATGAGCTTGCTTGATCTTATTCTCTAGTATTGTAATTTGTAAGTTAAAGCAATTTTCGGTTATCATTGCTACCTATGGAGGAGCAGTGGTGGCCCAGTGGTAACGGCCACAACTTACGAGTTGTAGGTCGTAGGTTCGAACCCTGACAGGTGCTTTACTTTGTCTAAATTATTTCATCACCACTGCTCTCAAAACGGTGAAGGAAAACATCGTGAGGAAACCGGCATGTCCTAGAACCAAAAAAATCTAAGAGATGTGACATCTACCAACCAGCACTGGACCCGCGTGGTAGTATAGAAAGCCCACTCCCTCTTGAAGAGAGGAGCCTGAGTCCCAGCAGTGGGAACATTATAGGTTGAGTATGCTATTGCTAACTAAACTTTGGTTAAGATTCCGGGAGTATGCGCCGGATCGTCTGTTTTGACCATAGATATAAGAAAGAAGGTTTTTTGTATTTCTATGGTTGTGGCGATGCTTGAGGGAGGCCTTGTCCAGCAGTGGACGTCTTTCGACTCTATCTTAGGCGCAGATAATGATGCTGAACCGTCTTAAAATGACCTGTAGGGATCTGCTTATCAGCAAGGCAGCGGGTCCTCTCGCTGTAGCCAGGAGTGCCCATCCTCCTAGCGATGGCAATGTGCTTAGCTGGTTGGTCAGTTTCCTGCCGAGCTTCTGAAGACTGAAGGGCGCCACCATGATGCCGGAGATCAGCGCCAGGCCCAGGATTGAGGCTGAAACCATGAGGAAACACGTTGTTAGTAGAGTTATTATTTATAATTGTTATAAGTATGTATTTTATGTCTTATGTCAAGTAAAATTTAACATAACATCAGGCTTGTAATCTCCGAAGGGTTAAGCAGAGGTGTACCTTTAGAACACCCAAATTTCGCCAGTTATTATTAAGTCCCATGTAATAGTGGGCGAGGCTATTGCCATCAACTGGGTACAAATACAGACTGAGCTGCTACTGAGAAAATTCAGATGGGAAACCCAATAACACTTTGCCCGACCCGGGAATCGAACCCAGGACCTCACACTCAGCAGTAGCGCTTGCGATCACTTCACCAGCGAGGCAGTAAAACGTTATTAACTTAAACAAAAATGGTCATGATTTTAATAAAATAATCAGTGGACATGACGTCACAATTATGTGATAACAAATAATATATTTTTAAATAGGAGTATGACACTGGTTGGATCTCATAAATAATAATTGATCATGATAATGTGATAAACTTGACTAAATATTTCGTCGAAATTCAAGGTCAATTCAATACCGATGAAACCTGGCATAATCCATAAGAGAACGCTTCGCAAGATGTTTGCACACGATCCCGATAATATTTGCAATCCACTTCAATATGCTATGCCAACAGTCATATTCTTAAAGAAATTGGTATTTCTTAGTATCCTAATAAGTTAAGCTTGTCGTTAAGACCTAAATACGCAAAGATTGGAACAGGAAAAATTAAAGTAATAAACACTAAAACCCAACTACGACACGGACTAACAGGTAATCTATTCGATTTATGCCATAACACGTGTGACTCCGGATTTTTTATTTGTCTGTCTGTGGTGTCTTGTTTATACCTTTTTTAGTCGTAGTTGGCTTTTAGTTTTTATTACTTTAATGTTTTTGTATTCTTTTGGGTGTTATAATAATATATTTTTGAAATGTGCTCATTAAGACCTTTCATTTGATACCCAACATGGTACGATTCAACATTTTTTTTTTTTTAGTTCCTGACTTTATGTCCTCTAGAGCGCGACGCCATTTTTAATTTAATGTGACGTCACATAGCCTATAACCAGCGGAAGATCAAGACGCTTCCAACGATAGCTCATTAATGTGTCAAATTGTGATGAGTGTTTTAGAAGATAGGGGGAACAAGAGGGAACATATGAACATACATACATACCGGTCAAAATCATAACCCTCCTTTTTTCTTCGCCGTAGTCGGGTAAAAAGGAAAGAATGGCATAAAAGGCAAGCATCCAAATGCTTGTGATCATAAGACATCATAATCATTATGATCACAATTGCCTACAACCGCGTGACTGCCCCATAAGTGCCATAAGATCAAGATAGATAAAATTGTGATCCAATCTAGATACGACTGTTCAACAGTCGTGACTTTGTGGTACCTAACATATTATGTCTCAATCTATTGGTTAAAATTACTCTCTGCACCTACAGTTGCGAAGCTATTGCATTTTAGCAACTTGAGCAGTGGGCAGAATCATAATAGGAAAATATTATGAATCATAATCATCGTAAAATGTCACAAACTGACAATTAATATGATCTGCGTGCGATTCATATTACGAAATAATTCATCTGTTTGACAGTTTTCTATGGAGATTCGTAAAATGGTCCACTTAATATGGATTGCTTTTGTGTTAAATTAGAGGAATTGCTTATGACAGCTGGAAATTCAGGAAATGAAATACTTTTAGAGGAATTGCTAATGTGGCCCACAGTATTGCAACATGCAGACTGCACCCAGTTCGGGTTGGTTGATCTCACAATCTAGAGGAGATTATGAACCTATGCTAATTATGTTGTAAATTGAAATACCGAAAACCAAAGACTAAATCGCAATGTATAATTTATCTCAACACGACGACATGGGTCAACAAGATAATCTTTAACTTTGCAAGTCAATAACCTATTTCAATGTTCTTAGTGTTCATCATTAATTAGCGTGATTTCATTTACATTTTACCTATTTATGTATTTTTAGCCTATTCATAAATAAGGTGTAAGGGTAAACACCGTTGTCATTCAAACCATGGGTAGTTGACATAAATATAAAAACAAATGACCGAGTCACAAAAAAAAAAAGTTATAATCATAAAAGATTTTTTCTATCCGTCACCGTGCTCGCTAGCGAAACAGCTGACTGACTGAGGGAGGGGATTTTACGTTCTATAAATGACACCAAACCACTGGTTTCAAGGATAACGGTGTTTACCCTAGCACCCTGTATTTTATTTTTGCATTCTCTCTCTTTTGAACTTTCCGAGTTTATGTTGGATACTACTGGCATCGGTAAAGGAAAAGCATCGTGAGGAAAATTGTAAAACTTGAGCAAGTGTGGTGATCATATGCTCGTGCCTTATCTGTATCAGAAGAGGCCCTTGTCCTGCAGTGGGAGAACAATAGGGTGACATTATTACATGTTCTTGAATGAACAATGCTGTAAAATATATCACGTTTGCTCTACTTTGTAGAATGAGGACTATACTTTAATATGGATTAGAACGAGTTTAGTAAATAATTCATAAGAATATTTCAAATACCAGGAAATGTGTGGTACGGCGGTAAATTATATGTTTAGGTACCGTCATCAATTATAATAAACATAATTAGTATCCAGATGCTTAAGCATTACCAGATGTGGAACTCATAGTTATAAGAAAACTGTCTGTGAGAAAAAAATTCAAATTGATTGAATTTGAATAAAATTAGGAATAAATAAATAAATTGTGCTTATTTATATAAATATAAGTCTATTGTTATAATACCTTGACATTTAAAGAGTGAGGTCATGGTTGAGAAACACAGCCATCGAATTAGGTAGGTACTTAATTATGACAATGAAAAAACTCACTACGATAGTTCGCGAAATCTTATGTTTTTTGCAATGTGCAGATTAGTGTCAGGCTTTATGTTGATTAAACATGACTTTACAGATCTATACAGGGTGTTAGTGTAAACACCGTTATCCTTGAAACCAGTGGTATGGTTTTTTTTTAAAAAGAAAATCTACTTTTTTCCACAAGAATATTTCACCCTATACGCAAGGGCAACGGCGGCGGTTGGTGGGGGCGGGCGGGGCGCGCAGGACGTTACATGACCGGCAGTCAGCTGTTTCGCAGCTCTCTAGAGCGCGTATCCATGAGTATCGGGACAGTGACGAATATTTACTTTTAAAAATCTTATCTTAAAAATAAGGTTTTTTTTTTGTTGTTACTGGGACATTTATTTTTATATTTAAGTCAACTACCCATGGTTTGAGTGATAACGGTGTTTACCCTTGCATACTGTAGAGATATAATAATTAGAATCAGCATTATGGGTATTTCTACGCTTTCACTAATTTGGTTTATGAAAGAAAATAACTTCATTCATTCACTCACAAGATGGCGTCATTAGAAAACTGATCAAGAAGATTGTATGACGCATTCCGCGTTCACACAAGAGGATAATCTGCTTCAGATAATAACAGTAATTTTACTAGTAACCACAGACTTGCTGTTTATATTCACGTGTTATGTTATAGGTAGTATTTACTGTTGGTATTTTATAAGCACTAGCGCCCCCCTGCTTCGCACGTGTGCATTGGCGCCATGTTAAAAACATCGACATCTCTATGCTATTTCTATGGTCATAAAGTTTCCGGAATGTTGCCTGTAATTTTCCCACTGTTGGGACACAGGCCTCCTCTCGGTTAGAGAGTGTGAGCCCAGTGCGGATTGGTAGATGTCACATATTATCGAATTTTTGGTTCTAGGACATGCCGGTTTATTTCACGATGTTTTCCTCGAAGTGGAAAATATGGTGCAGTCAATGAAACTGTAATATACACTTAAATATAAATCACGCAATGATATTTATGCCGCTAATGGAAGTTAATGTCCTACATTAATTCCGTTCCCAAGACTAGTCGCAGGGTTAGCTTGCAAAAAAGAACTATCTGCATTTTACTCCACCGTAGATAGTTGATCCACCGGTACAAGATGTGGATACAATCCTCCCTCCCATACTTACTCTCACCCACTACTCACATACACATTCACCTCCACACCATCTCCTACACACATAACACACATCACAGCGCGTCATTTGTCTCTCATAAAAATACTGTGTACCCACTTTATTTTATTTTTGCATTTTTATTTGTATACGTTCATTTATATCCTGATCAGGTTCAATAACTTAAATACACTTACATAACCTGGGGAAGAGCGGAGCATTCTAAAACAAGCATACTATTTGCTTAAAAGGATTCTCCCCATTGTAATTAGAATAAGTTATTTAAGTTGAAGCAATAAACTATATATATTTTTTTTTTTTTTTTTTTCTTTCATCGTTTTGAGAGCAGTGGTGATGAAATTACACAAAGTAAAGCACCTATCTGTGTTACAAACTGGCAACTTACCATGCACTGGGCAACCTCTATCAAAATCCGATGTGTATCTAAGCAGTCACACGAAAACTAACTTTGTTTTATACTAGGTATGTATAGACAACATAAATATGTAGATTAAACACGTGAAGTGAATTAATTGAATTATACATGAGTAGTAAAGTCATGATGTGTTGCCATGCCACCAGTGATCCTATACAGCATGTATTTGATCATGTTTTGTTTATGTAAATAATTTTGAAATTTGAAAGCAAGCTAGTTTAATTACTTTTCTACAATTTTTTTTTGCGTAATCTTTATTAAGAGTTCTTTTCCTTGTGGATCTTAACAGTAGGTAAAGACTAGCAAATAATGTCAAAAAGAATCATTATCAAACAAGAATAATCTGTAAGTGCCGAAAATGGTTCTCAAAAAAAATAAAAATAATGTTCTTCCACACGACCGTACCAATTAAAGAGCTGTACCTACTGTTCTAAGAGTCGCTAAAACACAGATTCGTAAGGTAAGCTACAATATTCAGTAGTAAAAAAACCCCAGAGCTGATGATGAAAGATGATTAATCTTTCTTTAAAATGGCGCAAAAAGCCACTCAGGTGTGTTAGGTCATAGGTGCGTAGTGCTGACCGTAATGACTCGAGTGAATTAAACTTTGTTGTTTACCATTCGTAGCATTAATAATTGATTATTTTAAAACACTGCTAAAACCTGAATCTCGATTAACCAAAGCACGCGTAGTATGACTCTACATATTTCGACTACCTATAGATAAATCTATTTCTATTCAAAGTAACATAATTTCCTCCTTTTTGAATTCGCCCCTTATAAAATCTGTCTTTCGCTTCTTCTGTTTCTACGGTGGTCATGCTAAATGAGCACTTATGTAACTTCAGGAGCTATGTAGGTGAACGGATCCAATTGATCGTTTCCAATGGAGAAGAGCCGGCAAGAAACTCCACGGTACTAATATTGAAATTTCGGGCCAAAGGCTGTTAGAAACATACCTATCCAAGACTCATGATCCGGAGTCAGCCGTAGCGCAGACCCTGGCTCTCTCAGCTGCTGCAGCAGAACTCCTGGGAAGGCGATATTAGCGCCAGTGCCAATCATGTACATCACCACCCCACTGACTGCCAGCAGCTGGAAGGTAAACACAGGGTTAGTTGGGGTTGGGGTTGGTCTCATACTCTGCTGTGCCCAACAGGTTCCACGATGGACATGTCTTCCTCATTCATCACGACTTTATTATGTAAACCTACCAGCAGGCGTAGCATGGCGCTTTCTATCTCTACGAAGAATAGACATAGCTTTTTCTATACAAAGTGACAGTTCGTTTCTTCATTTTTGACATCCACAGTAGAAATATTTCTACAATCTGTCATTTTGTCTTTCATTTCTAACGATCTTTGTCTAGGTCTTTTTGTAGGTAGACTATTTCGGAAGAAAGTTTTCTATCCTAACTGTCAAAATCACACTGACAACCGATAAATCCTATGACAAAACAAAGAATTCTAAGTCGAATTAAGTAAATGAGTGAATTTCGTAAAAAGTGCAGTTGACTCTTTCTACTTTGCTGCCGTCTCGTACTGTCTACTGTCTACAGGAAACGTCATTTTTGTCTACTCTTACGTCGACAAAACGGTGCTCATGCCTGCAGGTAAGTTCTCATTGTGGAATGCAATCCTGCATAGGGTCGCAGCATAATGCTGAGCGATAGCCGTTTTGCGTGGATGTGACGCATGTTTCCCCCAACCTTTTCTTACGTTTTTCTTTGTGTTTATTTTGGGTTGGTTCTATGTGGTTTCGTGGAAGACTGTTCTAGCAAAAGAATGGCACGATAGTGGAAAAAAATGGTGATGAAAATCCACCAGATTTCCATCACCATTTTCTCCACTATCTTGCATAATGGCGTAATGGGGGAAATACTGGTGATTAGGAGTTTCAAAATAACAGCACATAATATCATGCCCTGTAATCCCCGAAGGGTTAGGCCGAGGCGCATAGGTATAGTACACCACACATTTCGCTATGCAATAATAGGGGGCGAGCCTATTGCCATCAACCGGGAACCAATCCAATCACACTTTGCTCGGCCTGAGAATCGAACCCAGGACCTCATGCTCAACAATAGCGCTTGCGATCACTAGAACGAGTCAGTCCAAAATGTGGTAGCTAGAGGCAAGTTAAAGATTACGTCAAGATGGACATATACGTTAACCTCATTGTATTGAGTTCATCCCCTTTTCAAGAATGAGCTATCGAGACTTGAGTGGTCATTGGCCATTGACCTACCAGTACCACACGCCCAAAGTCATGTGATGCTGTTTAAATTTCGCAAGACCAGTTATGTATTCGTTTTCACCAAACTTGTTTTATTTGCACATTTGTAAAAAGTTTCTACGATCACATGATAACGGTTACTACACTGTTTTGCTTTATTTGCTTACTGTTTTGCTTTATTTTTTGTTTATTTATTTGTTTCGCTGTTTGCAACGTGTTGTTTCTGATATCCCATAACTCTAGGGTTATATTATTTAAGTGAAAAGAACACAAAATCTCCTAGAATAGGTGGTCCAAAAATGCATAGTTTCGAAGATATAGAATAGACTCTCGATGTGAGTAGTTCACTAAGTTTCATTGATAAATAAGAGTAATTCATTTTTATTTAAACCAATAATTCATATTTAAAGCTAAGAAAATGCGACGTTGTCATATTTCACGTAAGGGTGTTTTACATTAATAATCGTGACTTTGTCGAATTATTTTGTATGAAAAATGAAAACAAAAAAAAAATGGTTATTGAAGAATAATTCATAATGCCAGTTGGTTCTTTGATATGGTCTCTATCATACCCTACAGGGATATAAAAAAAACACATTGTATAAGCAGATAATCAAATGGTCCCGACACTTTATAAGATGACTTTAGATAAAGTCACTGCACTGGAGTCAAACGTTGGTGACCGCCGAGACCGGAGAGAAAAACCAGTTATTTTGCAAAGGTGACCCAGCTCAGAGAATAACAGACATTTGAATGAAAAGAATAATGTTTTGATTGAGTTCAAAAGTTACTGAAAATAACATTCATGAAAAGGTTAAGTTAACAATGTATGAAGAGACTTCAGTGTGATTTGATTACAATTATTCTTAAATAATTATATTAATTCAGTCGACAGCAAACACTGTTTTTTGGTTGGAGCACCAAAACGATAAATACTCCTTCGGATTTTTGGAAGTCGATTAAAAAGATGAAGCCAAGATGCAGGCCACAGTAGCTGGGTATAATGTGTACTTACTAACCTGTCTCAAGAACGGAGACACCCTCTCGTACGTTCCCTCCGTCATGATGTCGGAGTTGAGACGCTATTCTGGAAAGTCCAAGGTTCTGTCTTCTTTATGTTATGAACATCTGTGAAAGACAAGAAAGGTGTTCATTATTTTGTTAGGCTCAATCATTACTAATATTATAAATTCGAAAGTAACTCTGTCTGTCTGTCTGTATGTTACCTTTTCATGCCTAAACCACTGAACGGATTTCGATGAAATTTGGCAAGGAAATAGATGGCATCCGGGAGCTTCGCCCGCCTAGGTCCTTACCTAGGCTACTTTATATCGACATACCACGCGGGCGAAGCTGCGGGCGGAAGCTAGTACTCAATATGTATGCTGAGCGATGGCCTGCGTGGATAAGACGCATATTTTTGTTCTTTTTGTGTTTTATTTTGTGCGATGTTTTACCGCAAAAACTTAAACGTATGTTCTTTCGTTTTTTTTCTTTAACAACTTTTGCGACGTCGTAATTAATTAGCCATGTCTAGAAGTGTTACGTCAAAGACCGTTACACTTGTCACCGGAGCGGAGGTTAGCAGAGATGTTGATAAACAATTCGCACTTATTTAATAAATATAGTATCGTATTGTATGTTGACAAGACATTACTGATCATACAAGTCTTGCAGGGTAGCTCTTAGTCACCAGCCTGATGCAGGTGACTAAACGGGGTGATTCTATCCGTAATATGGGCAACTAGCTTCATTTTTTGACTGACCGACCCCTTGACAGTTCAAAATTGCCTGCAATTGGTTTATCTAATCTAACTAATAATTATAAACGCGAAAGTTTGTAAGTATGGATGGATGGATGTTTGTAACTCTTTCACGTAAAGACTACTGAATGGATTTTGATGAAATTTGGCAAACAGATAGTTTAAAACGTGGATTAACACATAAGATACTTTTTATCTCGATATTCCCACGGGATCGAGACTTACGCGGGTGAAACCGCGGAGCGCAGCTAGTTTGAAATAAATGCTTTGAGTTTGAATACTAAACAACTTTCGCTTTCGCAAAGTATGTACATACAACAGCTAATTCTTAAACATATCCGATTGGTAAAAAAAACTTTTCATACATACATCGAAATTATACGAATTTGATTTTTTCACGAATCGGATACATATGGGTTTTAATAGCGAAAGTTCATTTATTTCAAATCAAAAGTCTTTTATTCAAGAAGGCTGAGAATTACTTTTCGACCATCAAAACCGACATTATACCTATACTTTTACATGTTTATAAAACAGTTGCCTAGAAATTACATAGATTTTAAGTTTATTCCTAGTTACGATAGTCTTTCCTAACATTCCAGCCTAGCCATAAGTGACACAGAGAAAGTTAGTGCTTGCCAAGTGACAGAAAAGGACAAAATACGACATGCTTCAAAATGAGAGAGACAGAAATACACAGGTTATTTATTTAGCACACCAGCCACCACTTAAAGTACCTACGGGGAAAACTGTTGACGGACTTTCCAAGTTATTTGAGGCAGTGACAACATAGTAATTAGGTTTTTTATAGGTATATATTTTTTTTTAATAAGGATATTCCACATGCCGTACTAATCTAATGAATGCGAAGGTAACTCTGTCTGTCTGTAACCTTTTCATGCCGTAACATAATCAGCCTATAATGTTCCCACTGCTGCGACACAGGCCTCCTCTCTATGAGAGGGAGTGGGCCGTAATCCACCACGCGGGCCCAGTGCGGGTTGGTAGATTTCACATGTCTTCGAAGTTTTGGTTCTAAGACATGCCGGTTTCCTCACGATGTTTTCCTTCACCGTTTTGAGAGCAGTAAAGCGCCTGTCGGGGTTTGAACCTACGACCTACAACTCGTAAGTCGCGGTCGTTACCACTGGGGCACCACTGCTCTCTGAAATTATATGCATAACATGCCGTAACGGCTGAACAGATTTGGATGTTTTTTTTTATCCCGGGCGGTAGTGCGTTCCCGTGGGATAATTTAACTAGGTACAGTGAGGAACAAAACTCGATTATAACTCTGTAACTTTTTCATAATCATCGTAAAATGATTCGATAGCGAGCTTTTCTGCACTTCATGTAATAGCTATGATTCAATGCTCATCATAACAGGTTTTATGAATATTTTGTTCAAAACTTCAGATTAAAAAAACTTTTTTGCTGACAGTACATATTTCTCCCTGTCCATAAACTAATATAGGTATTAGAGGTCGCGGAACATAATATCTTCTTCTCCAAAGTCCAATCTGCTTAGCCTTTTCCCAATTATGTTGGGGTCGGCTTCCAGTCTAACCGGATGCAGCTGAATACTAGTATTTTACATGGAGCTACTGCCTATCTGACCTCCACCACAACCCAGTAACTGGGTAATACGATAGATACCCCTTGGTAAGACTGGTTGTCAGACTTTCGGGCTTCTGACGACCCGTAACGACTGTCAAAGATCCACGAATGACAGCGGGACCAACGGCTTAACGTGCTTTCCGAGTCACGGAGGAGTCTCGGTATGTAAAGATGATCACCCATCCACGAACCAACCCCGGCAAGCGTAGCTTAACCTGATATATCGACCCGTGTGGCTGACTGGCTGTTATTATTTAGCCACGAGCTCCTAGATTGATAATAAGTAATAGAACCTTAAAATAGATCGCGTGCTTAGTGTCCATTTTCCAACATAAAATCATTTCCCCTTACTTACTTCAACAATTGATCCTTCATTTACTAGAGTGATCTGCAGTTTTTTATTAAAATGCTTTTTATTGTTGTATTTCCGTGTGTAAAGATTGTAGGTTTGTTGATAAAATTACTCAATGTGTAACGTTTGTAGTTGCGTTTGCGCACGAACGTTTTATAGGTAGTAGAGGGAGGCACTGCATCTAGCTAGTTCAACGAGTCATCGGCAGTTTTTTCCGTCCACCGCAGCTGAGTATAGACCTCCTCCCTTTTGAATCATGGCTTCCCTGATCTGTGCGAGTCTCATCCAGGTCCTCACCGTGAGCTTCTGAATGTGATCCACCCATCTGGCGATTTTTTTTAACTACAATGGGAAAGCTCAAGCCTTCATCCCACCTGATAGTAAGTGATGATCAGAGGGCCTACCACCACCGCTTACAGCAGTTATTGTAGGAAAGAGATGAAGATCTACAGGACGTATAGCTCCATCTCTTTCCCCCACGAAGTAAGATTAAAATACTACTGCTGTAAGCGGTGGTGGTAGGCCCCCAGGCCGAAGTTGGAAGCGAGCTTCACCCGGAATCCTCAACAACAGAGGAACTGGCTATCTTACCTCTAACTGCCGAAACACAACAATGCTGTTAACATTGTTGTTATCGCGACAGACTTAAAGATAAGATGAATATTACCCAGTTACTGGGTTGTGGAGGTCAGATAGGCAGTCGCTCCATGCCGGGAAAAGGCTACACAGATTGCAGATTGACTTAACCGGGATGTAACCGGGGATGTACTTGTACCGTATTTTTTGGTTTCCGCGTGTGCCACCAGGTGCCTTGGAGGTTAAAGATAAGATGGTGGTAGGTAGCCAGGCGGACTTAGAACAAGCCCTACCACCAATCATGTTTTTACAAAATAAATATTACTTACTTACTTACTTACAACCGAAACATGCAGAACATTTGGCCCCCGCTGAGAATCGAACTTGGGACCTCTGGGTCGGAGGCAGACGGTCTTACCACTAGACCACAGAGATGGATGGTCTCTCGGCAACCAATCCGTAAGGGCTCTACTTATCGGCACGAGGACTCCCCGTGCCATCACTACGTCTAGCCAAGATCGACGATTATTTAAATTCCCACCCAGACTTCAGACTGCTTAGGAAATCCTTTAAAAAAAACACAGAACCCCATGTTTGGGCCATCGACTACAGAGTAGACGAGTGCCAGCTAGGCACTCACAAATAAGGCACATAATACAGGGATATACTCTGTATTTTGTGCCTTATTTTTCTCACGACACGGAAATAAAACAAAAGTAGAGTTTGCAAAATAGTGGAAACGTGTAGAGTGAAGTCCGTAGGTATTTGTCAAACAAATATTCACACTAGCGTAATATAATAATACACCTATTATGGTATTTGTGTATTGTAAAGTTTCAAGATTTCTCTCACTTTCTCTGTCACATGCTCTATACATTATGCTATGTATTATTCTTGACCTTGCTCATGTATACTAACTTTACGGCTACTTTTACTGTGATTGAATAAGGTCATTACATGGTAAAGAATACCTACTAATAGTGGGTTCATGTTGACGAATACGCGTAGTCAAATGTCATACATAATTTGACGACCCGGGAACCCTCAGCCCTCCACATAAACATTCTTCTTTAAAACCTCAAATAGGGAATATGCATGTGATTCAAATATGGGTCAAATATTTTTTTCTATAAATTATGTTACTTCAGAATTATGCCTCCATCAATATTTTTGAATAAAATTTCTTTTTGAGCGAGAAATTATTTTTTTTAAAGTCCCAAAAAACTGTGGGTAATTCAAATACTTGAAAAGGCTAAGAGCGGATGTGACGTAACAATCCGGGATAACAATCAAAATGTCAATGTCAAGTCGATCAACAAGTGTCAAGTCAATGTCAAACGCTCATAGAAAAAGTAGTTTTTGACGTTGACTTGACAGTTGCTTGTCTGTTTTCACGAACTGTGACGTCACCACACCAAGCGCGCCAAATGGAGGGCGTTTAAATAGCCCGGATCGGTTGGATATTTTTAAACATTTTTTTAACTACTTTAAATTGCTTTTTTGCCGTCGAATTTTTTTTTACTATTATTTGACGATGTAAACTATCGAATAAAAATATTAAAAAAATACATGCATATTCCCTATTGGTTAGCTTGATCCTCCGTTATGTCAAAAATACTGCAGCATTAATATTGAAATAAATACATGCTAAAGTTGAGGATTGATGCTAGGTACCTACCTACTCGTACTATGTTTGACGAAAACATTTTCTCGATAGAAAAAAAATCCAAAGTTACCTCTAAACCAAACTATAAACCGCTGGTATTCAAAAACTACTTCAAACTAGATCATGAAACTATGCATTTTAGATAGCCATCAACAACACGCTAAGAAGAAAATGTAACTTATTTAATCTCCCATAGATACACTTTGCCTTGAATAAAATAGTTATTACTAGTATTACTACATCATACAACAGCCAAATTATAAACCTCATTAGTTGAAATAACATTTGATTGAACAGACAAGGTTACATCCATATAAATACAAACTAACAAATTCTATATAGTTATCTACTTACCTACTATTCATAACATTGCGTCAATCAGAAACGCAATCAAAGTATTTGCAAAGTGAGAGGCTATATATTTAAGTACCTATGTACTGATTGGACTGAAGGAAATTATAGGTGTAGTAATAATTGGATAGTTCGATATTACATTATGCCACAGAATAATAAAGTAACAGTATTTTTATCTCTCGGTAGATAAACCTTCCGCGTCCGTGCGTAGCTGCCGCGCACTCGGTTCTGTTGCGTACTGATATACAGGGTGTTAGGTTAAACACCGTTATCCTTCAAACCAGTGGTTTGGTTGCATTTGTAGAACGTTAAATCAATGGAAAAATTTCACTTTTTTTAAAAAGAATCTTCATTTTACCACAGGCGTATTTCACCATACGCGCTAGGGCAACGAACTTACGTCTCAACACGGGCGGGGAACGCGGGACGTAACCTGACCGGCCGCGAGCGCGACCCCTATTGTGTATTTATTCATGTGTTGTGTTGTGTAGGTAGGTAGGTTTTTACCCTTGCACCCTGTATACATTTCCTGTATACACTATATACTGTTTCGGCCATTATCTGTGAAGACATAATACTGTAACTTATTTAAACTGTGGCAATGTAGTTATTGGATTGAAGGAAATTATAGTTATAAATAATAATAATAGGTTGGTAGGAATTGGATAGTTACGATAATATTTAAATAGTTTCTGATTGCGTTACAGTCTGTTGCAAAACTGTCATCCTAGCTTGTCAGATTACTTACAGCGCCACCGCTTCGTAAGTTGACGTTTTTTAAATTTTTGACATAGTGACAGGCCCGCGATCGCGAAAAAGCAGCTGTTCCCTATTTTTGACGAGTCGCGGCAAGCGTAGCTTTCCGATTGATCGAACCGTACGGGTGGCTATTACTTAGCCACGAGTCTACTGCTACGGCTACACTTCGCGTTATCGCGAACTTTTCTTCGTGCGCTCTCTCTCGCACGCCCCTGGATTACTCGCTGAGCAACAGAGGGCGCACGAAGAAAACTTCGCGATAACGTGAAGTGTAGCCGTAGCATAAATCAAACTAAAACCAACATGTTTACCTGTAATTTCCTGTTCAATACTCTTCAAATAAAGACTGCTATTTCCTCAAGCTTATCAGTTATTCAGTTACCTACGTTTGCACTGCACTAATACGTGACTGAATCAATCAATCAACTCTGGCTATCACAATCACAGAACACTGATTTTTTAGGTCGAGTTCGTCCCAATCCCAACTCCCACGAATTATTCATACGGAAATATTCTCAAATAAATTCTTAATTTTATTCTGATTCAAATTCATTATAAACTCCACAATGGTTTATCATTTAAGTACCATAAAAATTTAACCATTAAAACGGTATGGCACGTTTTCTTGAAGCACACGTGGCTTGATATCGGTTTGTATTGGTTTTTTCTTTTTATTTTTAGAAACTGTTCGTGTGTTTTCGACATGGGTTTTTCTATGATTGATTTGAAAATATTTCTTTAAAATTATCATAAATTACTGTTTGTAAAGACTAGACCAAGAAAAGATGCCAGCACCGCCCGAATTGCGAAACATACTATCAATTTAGATTTTTTAAATTCAGATTTTGAAAAATTTGTCTGCTCAACGACGTAAATTACGCATTGAATGTTGTTGAACTGTCAAATTGAAACCCATTTGTGTGTTACGCAACGACCCCGCTGGGGACATGAATTGTTTAAGCAAATTGACACCCTATATACCTCCAACTGTCATTAACGAGACACAATAGAATTTTAATTGTTATCGGCCATTAGAAGGCCAATCGACAGTTGAGCGTTTGCTGTGTTATATCGGTCTCATAAAACTGTTAAGGCATGACAGTTCTGATTTGAATATACGGACAATTTAAGTTGGTAGCCAATATGCTTCATCATAATTATGTATGCTTAGCAATTCATTTGCATTACTTTACATACGAATCTTCTTTTATTTTGTAAGTATTTGACTATTAAAATTCACCAAAGTTCAAGAGCCACAACTAAAGTTTGATAAGGGATACGTACTGATAACCAATATGTTACCAACTATGAGCAATGTTTGCATAAAAAGGTTTGAAATTCAAGGTTTTCGATATACATTATTAACATTAGAGCCCATTAATAGTAAATGATAAGGCTTATTAGCCCTATAAAACGCGGCATAAAGTGCGTAAATTGTCAATCTTGAACATGACTTTGAAATTAAATGAAATGAAATTGTGTAATCTGTAATTAAGATATAAGAATCACTTTCACACGTCATATTATAAAATAGTAAAAATAAGCCAGATGAAATTGGCGTTTCCTATCTGACTACTCTGAGAAGAAAGGCCGAAACAAACTCAGAGGTCGCAGTCTCTTTTTACCGACTTCAAAAAAAGAGGAGGTACGTTCGGATGATTGTTTTTTTTTTTTATGTATGTTCACCGATTACTCCGCCGTTTGTAAACCGATTTTAAAAATTCTTTTTTAGTTCGAAAGGGTATACTCCCGAGATGGTCCCATATAAATTTTATTAAGTTTGCTTGCGTAGTTTTTGAGCTAGCTTCAATATTACGTATTTTTCCCACAGTCTATGTAGACGATATAATTATTAGACTCCTTCACTGTTATTTACATAGCAGGTAGTAACTTGTGTGGGGTCGGTACCACCACTAAAAAGTGAAAAATAAAAACTTTTTACAAAAAAAACAACCGTGTCTTTGCTTTTTAATTTTCGTTTTTGGCCACCGACTTCCGAAATTAAAGTTATTTTTCACTTTTTTTGTTTTTTTTTTAAGTCGGTTGTTTTTTTTTGTAAAAAGTTTTATAATCCAGACATAATCTTGGTCAGGCCATATAAGGACCATGTAGATTAGCGTCTGAAATGGTCTGTTGAGGAAAGGACCATTTTCAAAGTAGGTACCTAAAAAGCTGTATGTATGATGTACCTCAGTCACTGATGCCTATATTTAGTTAACTTCGAGTAGTAACTAGGAAATATAGTAACATGTATTATTTAAATAAACTTCCTATTAGAAACAAGTAATAAATCAGTAGCAACAGGACAAGTAACTTTTGATCTAAAGACATTATAACCACCATATCAATCTAGTAATTTCCTAGACGACAAACGAGGTCTTCCGCTGTATCATTCTGTCTGAAGTATTGTGCTGCATCTCTGCCCGACCTCTAAATGCAAGGCTTGCTAATACTTCATGTTAATTGGTAATAAGTCACCACTCTGCAATTACAATAGTTGTATTCCTTACAAGTGTTATAAAGGACGTGGCATTTCCTGGATTATATATTTTGATCCTAGGTCATGGAAAGAATGTGTACCTGCATAAGAGGTGCATGCAGTCATCGCCAAGCCGTCTTCCTCTCTCCGACCCTGCTGTGCCCGACAGGGTCCACAATTAATATATAAAAAAAAAAAAAAAATGTATTCAAGTTAAAAAGTAAAAATAAGATTTACATTAATTACAAACGAGGTAACTTTAATTCTAGCTGTAATATAGACCTGCCTGATCTAGGTTTGTGAAAACCTGTGTTTCAGGCCATCAATTTACATCAAAATTTTAAAAGGAACACAACAATTTTATTAGATTCTAAATTAAAAAGGAGACATAATATTTTCAATGACTTAAGTAAGATATATTATGTTTAAGCAAATCACCAAATAATATTAAATTAAAAAGAGGAGATTATTATTAATTAGGTTAAGGAAGAGACTTATATTAGAGTAGGTAGATGGAAATTTTATTTTAATATTTCTAATTGTAACAAAGCTTATGTTTGTAAATACCTACGATAAAAAAGTTTAGAGTTATCGTCATTATAATCTCATGTGGTATCGGGTTTCGAGACCGCCCAGAACTGCTGAAAGATGCTTTGCAGTAGTATGTACATAGAACGCCATTTTAGCTGCTACGTCAGACGGGTAATTCGTCAACTCGTCCTACATGCCTACGGCCGGGGGCGGCCCCTCAAGAAAACTTGCAGAAAATCAAAAGAACGTTCTAAATGGTCCGTAGGCATGTAGGACGAGTTGACGAATTACTCCGTCAGAGGAGATAATTTCATATTGAGTTGACAATGTGGTACTTATGCAATAAGTTTTGAGTATTTCGGGCTAGTTGTTTTGGTTCCACAAATATTTTCAAGTAGTTGGCGAAGTTTTTTGTTTCTAATCCCCATCAGCCTCTGGCCTCTAGGTGTGCATGTTTCAAGGTCGGTAAAGACAATTACCTGTCTATGTAAAAATCCGGTTTCCGAAAAGGCATAGCAGAGGAAGGTCTTTAAATAACCGGTATCATGTTTGAGACATGTGTTCTTCATTTATAAGATGTATACAATAACTTTAAATAAATCCAAGCCGTACACTTAAATTTTAATTTTAATAAAAATAGAGCACGAGGAACTAACAAAATTGACACAATAAGAAACAATGTAAAGATAACAAACTAATCAGTAGAAAAACATTGACGACAGATCCATCTCCCGGCAAACAAGTTACACTCCGGGTTGTTGATGTCAGGCGCCTGAACGAGAGATGAGTTAGCTCGTGAAGTCGTGACACGGTGCGTGCTGAAGATACGGCCAATGATCATGAACTCGTGAATGTGCTAGAAGCTACCTGTATCTAGGTTAGTGAGCCGTTAACCTTACTCAACGATGAAAATTTTATGGCTTGATTAAGCTTTTAGGGATTGGCTCATCGTAGCATGCGCTAGCCGCTTATGAATCCCGAAAGGAAAACAATATTATTGTATCAACTTACAAACTGTGAATCGAAGTTGTTGTATACACTTTTTTCTCATTTCAACCTCCATACATAAGTATGGAGGTTCAGCTGCATTTAGTTATGCAGGATACAACACAATAATTCCTGAAAACTGAAATGTTTTAAGACTTCGCTGTCAGTCATATAGGAAATGTCGACTCCATCAAGATTATTTTTTATATATAAGGAAAAGGAGTGAGTTTCACATTTATATATTATCTTTGTTTAGATTATTTGCGCAGATATAATGTGTTACTGTTTGTTTGTCCCAAATAAATAATTTAATAATTTCCTTTTTAAGGAAATTTCTCACCGACTGGTCGATACTTCACGTGACCAGAGGGCTGGCTTGTTCTTTGGCCAAAGAATTAGCATTGCCATTCAACGTGGCAATGCTGCCAGTCTTCTGGGCACGTTTCCGGATGACAGCGATGCGGACGAATACTTCGACGCCTGAGGGTCCCTTTGTTTTTATATCTATTAGTAAGTCCTTTTAGTTTTAGTTTTTTTTTTGTTAGTTATTAATCCTATACTTAAATATATTTAAAGGATAATAAATAAATAAATAAAAGGAGAAGTGAATCGGATTTCATCATGCTACATAGAATGTTTTGGGTACTTATACCTAAATGTGGATTCATTTAAAATAGAAGTAAGACCGAAGGATGGATAAATAAAATTGTGTGAAAGATGCTATGGATAGAAATGCGATGAATAATTATATGGCGGTTTATAGAGAGGTGTAGAAGATATTATGGCGCCGACCACAAATTAATTGGGGTAAATTAAAGAAGATGATAGTTGAGGTGTTTTGAATAATAGAAAAGTAGACAACGTAGTAGTACGTCTTTTAATGGTTCCGTACCCAAAGGACAAAACGGGACCCTGTAACTAAGACTCCGCTGTCTGTCCGTCTGTCACCAAGCTGTATCTCATGAACGTGATAGTTAGACTGTTGAAATTTTCACAGATGATGTATAGATAATGTTAATCGTTTTTATAGATAATGGTACGGAACTCTGCGTGCGCAAGTCCAACTCGCTCTTGGCCGGTTTTTTGTGGATACAAAAGCAATAATAACTTAACAAATACACAGTCAAAAACTAAATTACATAATAACGATGATTGATGTCTGTACATGATACATCCATCATTAGTGTTGTCATTAGTAACAAGTCGTTTTTAGGATCCCGTACCCAAAGGGTAAAACGGGACCCTATTACTAATACTCCGCTGTCCGTCTGTCTGTCTGTCCGTCTGCCACCAGGCTGTATCTCATAAACCGTGATACTTAGTTATACAGATGATGTATTTCTGTTGCCGCTATAATAACAAATACTAAAAAACAGAATAAAATAAATATTGAAGGGCTCCCATACAACAAAAGCGATTTTTTTGTCGTTTGTATAGATAATGGTACGGAACTCTTCGTGCGCGAGTCCGACGCGCACTTCGCTGGTTTTTTTAGAAGAAATCTTAAGCCTCCAAGGCCTCACTCATGTTTTTGATGATACGACAAAATTGTCTTGGCAAAAAATATGTATTTAAATTGTCATAAAAAATCTTTTCTGTTGAGCATCTGACTTAATGAAGTACTAACGTATTCGTAAGACAATCTTATTATTATGCTAGTATTCAATTTGTTTTTTTTTTGCCGTTTGCAAGTCTTGGCCTTGCGTTTTAAATAGTACCATACCTTTGTTTTTTTTTGACATTCTTTTGTGTTATTCCGGAAATTACACAAACTAATTAATTACTTAGGTACTAGGTTTTTTTATGAGCATTCGAATGGGTCTACATTCATAGAATTTAGAGAAAATATATTATTGTATGTTAATATACAACATGTAAGAAAACCCAGTCCGATCCGTGAGGGTGTTATTAAGTATTGTACTGAGAGTCTATTACTCGAGGAGCTCGTGGCTAAGTAATAACAGCCGCACGGGTCGATCCATAGATATAAGAAACCATCAGGTTAAGCTACGCTTGCCGGGGTTGGTCCGAGGATGGGTGACCATCTTTACATACCAAGACTCCTCCGTTGGTCCCGGCTGTCATTTGTAGATCTTTGACAGTCGTTATGGGTCGTCAGAAGCCCGAAAGTCTGACAACCAGTCTTACCAAGGGGTATCGTGTTAACCAGTAACTGGGTTGTGGAGGTCAGCTAGGCAGTCGCTCCATGTAAAATACTGGTATTCAGCTGCAGCCGGTTAGACTGGAAGCCGACCCCAACATTGTTGGGAAAAGGCTAGGCAGATGATGACTGAGAGTCTATTACTGTGTTTTTTTTTTGGAAATGAAATTTTGCCAACTGTCTTTGAAATCGCTAAAAAATTAGCTGTCCCATAGCGTTTAGAACAGTAAGTATTAAACTTTAGTATGGAACAGCAGAAATTTTTTCCCGATTTCGAAGTTGGTCCCATGGTAAAAGTTATTTAATTTGATGGTCTAAAGCACTTCTTAGGGTCTCCGCACACGGGCCACCAGCCACAACAACAAAACGCCGCCACCGGCATATTTCCTGTAGTCTTCATACATTTTATATGGACTCATCCCACACGGGCCACACGCGACAGCCACAAATGCCGCTATAAAAACTACAGGAAATATGCCGTAGTGGCGGCGTTTTGTAGCTGTGGCGTGCGGACCGAGTGCGGCGACCGTTTTTGTAAAGTATTTTTTATAACACCTTATTTAAATCCATTTGGTATACACAATAAAGAGTATAATACATAATAAAGTAATAATACATAATAAAGAGTATTCCAATCTATTTTATTTTATTCGATAAACTGTTCGGTACCTTTTATTAAATTCTACGCAGTATGTGACAGTATTATTGGTCATTATGTTTCTAGTGATATTTAACATTTTTTATTACCTTCGTCTAGTTTCGAGTTCTTTCAAGGTGACATTAATATTAATTAGGGCCTAAGATTGCCTAATGATGAACTTGAAATAATTAACTTTATGTATGAGTTAGATTGTGATACGTTTACCACATATGGCAATGAAAGTTTAACCTAAGTTAGTAAGAAATAAATTAAATTAAAAGAAGGTTTATAAAAATTGTTTCGGCATTTAGAAAGACGTTAGCAATGTTAAGGAGTATCTTCTTCTCACAATTGGGTCCAGAGTGACTTAGTGACACTTTTACATACATACATACATATCTTATTTTCATATTATGAATATGCAGAAACTATAAAACGCTACGCTACTTACATACTAGTAATCAAAATAATGTTGGTATAATATACATTATTCTGTGCAGGTACAGTCGAACAAGCTATTTGGTATACAGGCAAAATATATTCATTTTCCGCTACACTGCCAAAATTCGTTTTGATTGTGCGTGTAATTTAACTTTTTGAGCTTATAGCTTAGGAGAGTGACGTAAAAGGATTGTTGACTACTGAAAACACTTACAAAATTGTTTAAATTATAGTTGCAAATGATGTACCTGTATATCAAATAGCGTTGTTATAGCGTTCGACTGTACTACACTTTATTTGACATTTCTAACTAGTTTAGACTGTACCTAATTTTAGCGAAATTAAATTAAAAACTCGAAAACTTTTATTTCAATAAAAAAATGAATTGAGTAGGTATTATATTGGTGACATTTGAAGTCTAATGTTTAATTCATGTAAAGCAGGATATACAGTTATCAATATCATTGATAACACGGACACGACCCGTGTCCCATTGAATTAGAAACCGTACGGTAGGTACTTACCTACATAGAATTTTATTCGCATTTTTTTTTATAAAGATTGTCACCTTTGCTGTTGTAATATTTGAATATTCAATTCCCGATAAAAATGAAGCCAGCATAAGTGACAAAATAGTTAAAGAAAAAATAAATAACTTCTATGTTGACAGTTAGAGTGTAACGTATAGTGTCAGTCCTATGTTTTTAAATCAAACGGCGAAACAATAACATTATCCTCTTTTGAAATAACATTAAACACTTTCTACTCCATCCTCGATTCATAAACAAGAAGTTAATAAAAATACAAAGAATATCATAAAAGATTAATAAAACCCAAGTTAAACCGTTGTCAAAACTACAAAGTACAAACCGGTAGCCTACGCAAATCAGCTGTGCGTTACAATTTCTTTCACAAAACACAAAAAAAACAACATCATGTATAACTGAAAACCTTGAAATAATTACAAAATAACACTTACATTTTCCAATTTAAAATGTAAACATAAAGTTTTATGTAATATTTGTTCACTTGCACTGTATTTATTTTGTCGTGTGAAACGTCACAAGTCAGTTAAACACGCGTGGTGTTCGCGATGGCGTGGCGAATACTGGCGCAAGTTGGGATATGTGGCCATCGTGTGCCACACAGTGCCATGTGCTTAGTAGGTGCCTATGTTATGTATGGTTGCGTGCTCTGCCAAAGTGGGACCGGTCTTAGGTCTTCGGGGCAAGCACATGTTTCAGTTTTGTCTTTTGGAGTTGGTCCTTTTTTGCTCAGTCTTTTAGATTTCAGAGGGCCTAGACAAGTGACTATCGCTTCGAAAGCGTTTCTTATTTCTACAACGACTTTCAACAGGATTGACATAAGCTTTTCGATAGCTTATGTCAGTCCTATAGATTTTGATAGAATGTCACTTTGTCTAGGGCCTCAGGATTCTGGAGATGTCTGCCATATCTGGAATTGATTTCAGCTGTAATTAACTAAGTATATGGTGTAATTCACACACTTTTATGCATAAATAAGACTAACAATGAGCTCTTTAGCTATATTTTTCTCTCCATTTCAGAATTGAGGAAGATTAAACAAAAATAGAGTCAACACAGACTTTTTATCAGCGCCTTATGTCATGCAATTGCTAGTTAATTACCGAAACAGAAAAGATCCTAATCGTTCTCTATTAAAAATGTAAAATAAATATACATACATAATATCACGCCTTGTTGTCCTCTAAGGGTTGGGCAGAGGATCTATAGTAGCTACACCCACATTTCACTTATTATAATATATGTACTTTTTAAGTCCCATGTAATAGCGGGCTAGCCTATATTGCCATCAACCGGGCACAAGACTCCGAGCTGTTACTGAGAAATTCCAGATGGAAAAACCCAATAACACTTTGCTTGACCTGGGAATCGAACCCAGGATCTCAGGATACATTTACATTTACATACACATTTTGTGAATGTGAGAACGTTGTAGGCTTATTGGACTGTAGATTTATTGAACATCTTCTATTTTTGTTAAGTACCTGGTACTTACTTGTTGAAAGGCCTACATTGTCCTCCCATGCCTACCAACACTGTAATTTGAAAGTATTGTAAAAGCCAATTATTTTTAAAAGAGTAACCATGGAGTTTCTTGCCGGCTCTTCTCCATAGGAAACGACCAATTGGAACCGTGCACCTAGCTTCTGACGTTTCATAAGTGCCCATGTAGGTTTATGTGAAATAAAATATTTTGATTTTGATTTTGATTTTGACATACATACATAATCACATAATCAGCCTATAATGTTCCCACTGCTGAGACACAGGTTCATCTCAGTGAGAGGGAGTAGGCCGTAATCCACCACGCGGGCCCAGTGCGGGTTGGTAGATGTCACATGTCTTCGAATTTTTGGTTCTAGGACATGGCGGTTTCCTCACGATGTTTTCCTTCACCGTTTTGAGAGTAGTGGTGATGAATGAAATTATTTACACAAAGTAAAGCACCTGTCAGGGTTCAAACCTATGACCTATAACTCGTAAGTCGCGGCCGTTACCACTGGGCCACCACTGCTCACAACCTCAGAACCTTCAGGATGCTCAGCGGTTTATAGGTAGCGCTTGTGACAACTAGACCAACGAGGTTCTAATTATTTGGCAATAATTAATACAAGGTTAGTCGGTAAGGTTTTGACAATTCGATCTATAGGGTCAGTACGCTCGATAAATTGTCGTCAATTGATGGACAAATCGTCCACGATTAGAGCGTCATTGCTCATGACTGCCAATGATTAATTAATCATCCTCGTGTTTTCGGAATTAATAGCCACCAGGAATTAGAAGGAATAACATGAATGAAGGGCTCGTGGCAACTGTTCAAATCGATTTGCGTGGTTAAGAACCTATACAACCTCAAATTGCTTAGCATGATCCTCCGCTATGTCGAAAACACTGCAATATTAATTTTGAAAGGAATAAAGTATGTTAAAGTTGAGGATGGATGAGGAAATCTCGATTACATATCTCGATAGAAAAAAATCCAAAGTTACCTACTTCTAAACCGAAGTTATACTTATACCGCTGGTATTATAAAATAATACTTTAAATTAGATCATGAAACTTTGCACAATAACTGAACTGACTATTGTTTTTTTATGACTTATGACTAATTTGACTGGACTAAACTATAATTTGAGAGTGAGAGAGAATTGAGAGCAGTGGTAACGGCCGCGACTTACGAGTTGTTGGTCGTACGTTCGAACCCTGACAGGCGCTTTACTTTGTGTAAATTATTTCATCACCACTGCTCTCAAAACTGTGAGGGAAATATCGTGAGGAAACCGGCATGTCCTAGAACGAAAAATTCGAAGACATGTGACATCTACCCACCCGCACTGGGCCCGCGTGGTGGATTACGGCCCACTCCCTCTCACAGAGAGGAGGCCTGTATCCCAGCAGTGGGAACATTATAGGCTGATTATTTGTGAATAAGGGAATCGGCACTATTGTCTGTCTTAATTTAACCTTTAGTTTTTTAAACATAAACCCGTACTACATCTACTGATCAGGGATCGTGCATTGCTAAACATTATGTGACTGTGTTAGTTGAATTGAAAGTTTCGTAACGTTATATAGCGTTGCATAGTTGCAGCAACAACTTGTGGTCTCGTGACTTGATGTACAACACATACATACAACCATAGATGTATTACATTTTGAATTTTAATGCAGAAGTTACTCTGCGTTTGCACTGGCGAAACATTCACAACAAAACATGTTGACATCTCTAGTTCCTGTCAAAAATTGTATGAAACATTGACAGAGACTAGAGATTTTAACATGTTTCGTTTTTGAATGTTTCGTCCCAGTGTAAACGCAGTTTGTGAAGGTACTTTTTCCTTAACTTTATAATACCTACTGCATTGAAAGTATTTAAATTCGCGTAAATCGCGTAAAAAAAAAAAAAAAAAAAGTTTCGATTCGCCCATTTGGCGAGTAAATTCGTACGAATTAACCAAATGCCACTTTTACAATGTCATCTGTCAACTTGTAAAAATACAAATATGTGATTTCAGGGTTGCATGACAATGTTGGATGGAGCCCTAAATAATCGATTTACTATCGTATTCTATTGTATGTATTATCTATTCTTCACATTCAATCGCTAATATTTATGAATTAATGAGAGGAAAATATATAATGAGGTAGCTTCCGCCAGCGGCTTCGTGCGCGTTATGTCTTTATTATAGTAATTTATTAATATATAATATAGATATGTATAACCTACGTGACTTGGTGATAATAAAGCATTCAACTGGTGAAATAATTTCTAAAATCGATCCAGTAGTTTTTGAATTTATTCATTGCAAACAAAAATACAAATATTTCCTCTTTATTAATATAAAATCAATACTTAAATAGTGTAGATAATTAAACAAACGTACTTAGGAATATAGAATCGAACCATATTATCTAATTCCAGTGAGTGGTTTCTAAGATAACCTCACTATTCAGACAAATAAACTTACCCAAGGTAATTTACCTACCTACTGAAGTACCTCGGTATCATTTACATGTCTAAGTATTTACGGTACCTTTCAGGGGCATATTAATTAATGATGGTTGTTAAAACCATTCAAATAAGAAAAGAGGTGGTAAGCTGGTAAAAGCGGGTAGGCAGGAGTCATACAGCGTACACCAGTAAGGTGTGGTCAAACAAGAACGATCACGATCCATACAAAATTAAACCCACGTCCGACAGCAAAGAAAAGTATCTAAAAAAAATATAAGAATCAGTCTAAAAAGCTATCCTTATAGTACAGGATGTAAAGGTAAACACTCTTGTCATTCAAACCATGGGTAGTTGACTTAGATATAAAAATAAATGACCGAACACAACAAAAAACAAACGTTATTTTCATTTAAAGATTTTAAAAAGTTTCTATCTGACACCGTGCTTGCTAGTGAAACAGCTGACTGGCTAAGGGAGGGATCGCGCTCGCTGCCGGTCAGGTCACATCCCGTACCCCCCGCCCGTGTTGAGACGCACGTTCGTTGCCCTAGCGCATAGGGCAACGAACTTGCGTCTCTTGTGGTAAAATTTAGATCTAAAAAAAATAGAAAAAAAGTTGTAATTTTCCATTGATTTTACGTTCTATAAATGAAACCAAACCACTGGTTGCAAGGATAACGGTGTTTACCCTAACACCCTGTATATCTAACATGTAAAAAAACTGCTATGAAAATTCGTTCAGGCGCAGTAATAAACCAGCGCTCGGCGTGGCAACACGTCGTGTTCTGGTTTGCAACTGGTCAATCGTCATCCTGAGGATGCCTCGTTGAGAGGTGAAACACGCGTCGATTTCTTACAAGGTTTTTGTATTTTACCTCTATCTGACCTATCTAACTAGCCTCTAGTGTCCCACTGCTCGGCAAAGGCCTCACTCTCCCTTTTCCACACAATTCTGTCTGTTGGTAGTGTCGATATGTCAAACAGATAAATACAACAATGAAAACTGCTGAAGGATGATTCTGTCGTAAGTTGAGAATAAACGTCTATAAAGCAAGTAACGGTCCGTGATTTGTCGCCCAAATTGACTATTGTTTAGTATGCTCGTTACATAGTTTTTGTGACTTAGGTCGAGTAAACAATAGCTCATAATTGTAATCAATTCACCGGGTTTAGTTCCGCTGTCTGTGAAGTTTTAATGAATTGATTTCAGAGTGGAATTGACAACAAAAACAGTTTAGTAGGTTTTCCTCTTTTTTGAAGTTTTATCGGACTGTCAAAGTATGGTAGGAAATGATTAGAATTCGTTTCATCAAATAGTTCCTTTGCAGTAATGTTAGCTCCACTCTTAAATATAAAAAAAACCTATTACTTATCCTAGGTAGCGTATTACTGGCGTAGCGTACGTATTGGTCCTACAACAGTGGAGCCAAAATTACGGCTTAAGAACTATTTGATGAAACGCACCATTCTTTCACAGATAATTTATCTCTGAGATCAACGAAATAGCAACCGTATTTTAACGCAAATAATGTCTTCACACTCTGGAATAAGAATCAAGGCAGTTAGTTTTCATAATAGGGAACCTATTACGTGTATCAAGTTTTTGTGCTTTCATTCTGATGTTTATCGGAAACTATGATTGAGGCTTCCAGACTCAATAAGATATCTAGGTATCATCCTACATCAATTTATCAGCAACTAATGACTATTGTTGAATATATTATTATCATTGCTCCATTTATAATTCTTTTTACCTTTTGTGGTACAGTAATCTTATTGTAGGTGCATCGTCTTCACATATAATTATATAATTCATGTACTTATACAAAAACTTGTAAAACATTTTTTAAAGAGTAACGGTGGAGTTTCTTGCCCATTTTTCTCCATACGAAAACTACCTTTTGGAAGGGGCAACTAGAATCAGTTCTAGGATATTTCTTTGTTTTGACGTTCAAAAGTGCCATAGATGTGCCTATTTGAAATAAATTATTTGGCTTTGACTTTGACTTTATCCAATTAAAGTTGGGCTAGTCCTGGGTTTGTTTCACGGATCGGGCAAAATGTTTTTGGTTTGGTATCTGGAATTTCTTAGTAGCAGCCCGGAGTCCGGATTTGTAACCGGTTGATGGCAGTAGGCTCGCCTCCTATTACATGGGACCTAAACAACTGGCGAAATGTGGGTGTACGATTATGAGCACCTCTGCCTGAACCCTTCCAGTATACCACAGGCGTGATGTTATGTGTAATGCCAAATGAATAGCGAACAATTTATAGTCCTATTAGCTAGTTGCCGTCTCACCCAGCTTTGTCACCAATATCGTATTTTCTACAGACCTTTCTATTTTAGAGTGATCCATGTATTTCTATCGATCACTTTGTCACGTGTCAAAATGTTAAGAAAATATAAAAAAATCTACACTGCCCACCCCACGCGCTAGCACAATGAAATCAAATCGTGCGCAGGTTCACTGAACGTTTTGTCTGGGCAAGCGCATCGACGTGTGCCCTCGCAGTATGACGTCATGGGCAAAGGCAAGGCATGTTATATTATATGATCTATCTTTTGATTTCAACCGCTAATACGAGATTTTTAATGCTTGACATTAAAAATCTCGTATTAGCGGTTGAAATCTCAAATGTTTTTGTTGGTCATAAATATTGAACTTACCACCAGTACACCGAGCGAAAAGATGTTTTCACGTCCTAATGCATGAGATTTGGAGTGAACTTGCTGTATCTGAAGTGGTTTATGAATGGCACTAGCAGTTGGTATTGTGTTTGGAGGAGCATATTGCTGATTAGCTCTTGTCAGTGCGTTATCAGCGCGATAAGCGTACGGCGCGGCTCCACACCACTGACTCAGCGCAGAACGGCCGCGGCGACGACATGGCACGCCTCTACAACACATACACCGAGACGCAATGGAAGGCCGTGCTCCGCCAGATGTCAGCGCAGCAGCAGCGGCGCGGCAAGCGTAGCGGCTCGGGCGGCGGCTGGGGCGGCTCCGGCGTGACGACGGGTGACGACGCCTCCTCCACGGGGTCTGAGCACCTGTACGAGCAGGACATCGCCATACTAAACCGCTGCTTCGATGACATCGAGAAATTCATCGCACGGCTGCAGAACGCTGCAACGGCGCAGCGCGAGCTGGAGCGGCGCCAGCGGTCGCGCGGCGGCCGGAGGGACGCGGGTAGCGCCGCCG